>OY720632.1:12057924-12236944 GCA_963169105.1 Ceriagrion tenellum | reverse complement strand
CTCAGCTAGGCAGCTAGGCAGCTGAGCGTGCATACGAGGCTGGCAGTGAGGAGGGAGAGGAAAAGTTGACAAGACGAACTAGCGAGGCGGCGGAAATAAATCCAAAACGCATCTGCTGGAACAATTTGTCAGTATACGCTTTCGACTCTAGGACTTGTTATTAAAATCCAAGTGGCGCCGCTCCGCCGCCGTTAAAATGACCGGCGGCGGCGCGCCGTAGTTTTACCTCGGCGGCGGCGGCGTGCCGGCGGCGCGGCGTAACCGGCGCGGCGCCCAACTCTACCCCCAACCCTCCTCCATCCACTGCAAATTCCGATAGAAGCGTGCACCCGACGCGCTCCGTTAGGAGCCCACTCACTCTCGTCTTTCGATTGGGTCCTCACCGGCCCTTCACCTGCCGCCCCTTGTCCGGACTCACACGCTCCAATGACCGCACCCCGGGGTGTGTCCGTGACGTCCGCTCCCGAGTGGAGGTTTAGGGGCTCCCGTAAGTAAAACGTCACTCTTGACGTCATTACGTTCGTCTTTAGACGATCCATAGGCGTTGGATAGTGGTGATTTCTATAATGAGATGAGAAGTGAAGGGCAGAAAGATGGACCGAATTACGCTGTTAAGTGCTCGGAGCGTTGCTCGCAGACTACTCGATACTAGGTCCACTCAATGTCAGATTTTAAGCTATCCGGGACTAGCCACGGAGTTTCACTTTTACGGAGTCACCCGCAGTGCACAAATGTGCGAAATTGCACGGAGAAAAAATCACCCACCTCGACCGGGATTAAACCGGGACCGCCTTGACCGGGATCTGGTCCCGTAAAGGTCACAAAAATCCACAGGGGAAGGGGACGCCTAGGTAACTTAACTGGCTAATGCACTCGCCTGGACATCGCGGGATCCGGGTTCGAATCCCGTTCAAGGCGGATGATTTTTTTCCTCTGTGGAATTTCGCACATTTCCACTCAATGTGTCAGCACTTCGACTATTTATCAAAATAGCCGTCAGCCTGCCAGGATGAAAGATCATTTTTAATGCCTGTTCATTGGGATATTTTTTGCATAAATATGAGGTTGACGAGCTCTGCGTCCTCAAATGTAAGAACGAGAGAAATACTGTACTCCGATGGCTATTAACTGTATACTACCGCTGAAGTACAACAATTGGCGTGTTCTCTAAGTTTACATGTAATTATTTTGATTTTTTTAAATATTTTATTATTTATGATATTAGTGGCGATCTTTATTTATTGATGTAAACCAACATAACATTATTCTTTCTTCACATAGCCAGATGAGTTAAATACATTTCAAATTCTTAAATTTCACCATTTGGAAGTTCATAATGAAACAAATGAGTGATTAGTGTGAATTAAAGTTAAATTATTTCTTTTATTTCGAATGTGGTAATTATGCAGTTTAAACATAAAGTTTTCCCTTGAATCATTTGCCGAGTCAGCACAGTGTTAGCATAGGTTTCCGATTGAATTCAACTACCAGGCTTCATTTACAGACTCAGTTCATGCCGAGTTTAACCGATAATATTCCTTGAGTCTTCTGATGCGAATGAAAATGAGAGATTCTCTTTTGTAATGACTGAAAATTTCACGTCGATTCACCATCATTCGGTACGAGTATTGGAATCTTATTTCAGCACGCCATAGTCAGAAAAATATCATAATAACATTTGACAAGTAAATTCAATTTACAGTGCATGGTTTTGACGTAAGTTATCGCTATACGTTCGTTTCTTTTGTCGTTTTGATGGTCACGTGGGCGCAATTTGATACTACCTAACCAAAATTTCTTACTTCCATTAAAAAAAAAACGTGAGGGCTGATGGTCAGATTGGATTGAATTCAAGTCCTCCTCGTGAACGTAAAAACATCAGCTATTGTCTCCGTCTCAGCCCTTCAAAACTGCCAACAGTACGACCAGATCGTCAACAGGATGATGAGCCATCTGGGGAAACGAAAATTTGTCGCGAAGATTCCGATGCAAAAGCGGTCAGATTGCGATGCTCCCAAATGCAGTCGTCATATCGCCAGTGGCGACCGTTGTCTTTCTCGAAGCTTTCGCGACGCCGCCGGAGCGTCCACTGGACCGCACCATACGAGAGACCTTCTCGCACCGGCGCAGCTCCGGAGAGAAGGAAACCCGGTGCCGAGAGGGGCGCCATCTCTCCCGAACAGCTTGCTTTACACCCCTCCTCGCGGAAATGGCGGACGAGATAAAGGGGTGAACGGCGAACGGACGGTCGAACGGTTCATCCGCGGATCGAAAGAGCGATCGGCGGAAATTATCATTTATTGCCGCGCGAATAAAAATTACGACTGGGAATCGACTAACATAACACTGCCCCCAATTCCACACCCTAATGAGAGAACCAACCCTCTACCTTGGATTATTAACCCTGAAAGGAATAGGATGGATCGGGTTTCGACTGTTTGCAGCCGAGTGCAAGGCATAGACCGAAGGCTCATTGATGTCTGCGGGAGCGAGGGGGCCGAGTTCTTGGACATGAGGACGGTGCTGGATTCGTGTCGATTGCAAATAAATCGTTCGGGTGTCCACTATACGTACGAGGCATCGCAGAAGGTAGCGCGTAGGATATTTTAGCATACCCGTCGAGTTTATCATAGACGGTAGACGAGAGAGTAGGTCAGTTAGTGGAAACGAAACCAGTGCATTTCCAGAAAGTCAAATTATTAGGAGTATAGAATATTTATGGCCAAGGAAGAGCATAATGGATGACAACAAATTGGAAAGATTCCCGAAATACAACAATGAGAATTCTCAAACAATACTCAAATAAAACAATACAAACAAGAATACAAACAATACATAATAGTCATAGCAGTATTTAATTGCCGTAGTTAAAAAAATAAAATCCCAGAATTCTACCATTTAGTTCACAGCACGGAGTGTTACGTCCTTATTGGCACAGAAGGGTGGCTGAAAGACGATATTTCGGATACTGAAGTCTTCCCAAAATCGTCCTCTATGTGTAGAAAAGAGAATTAACCGAGCCAGTGGCAGAGTAGCTGTGAAGAATACAATCGTCGGCACAGCGGAAATCGTTCCAGTGACCAGCCTTGAATATGTATGGTGCTCAGTTGAATAGTTGTGTGCTCGATCTACAGGCCACCCAACGCTGACGTCACTTCAACTTTATAACTAAAAACTCAGATGAATAGCATCAAATTTATGAATACAGAAAGAAATTTGATAAAAGGTTGAGATTTCAAGGCATATGGGAAGGCCTACAGTTTCATAACCGGTTGTGGATAAAAAGACATTTGCGAAATCCTGCTGTACACTTTCTAATCAAACGCACAAAGATAGCTTCGGCACCGAACAGAGGAGACAATATTCTTGATTTATTGGTAATAAATGTGCCAAATCAAGTGATTAAGGTGTACACTGTCTAGGTAATTATTGAACATAGGGTGGTTAGAAATAAGTCTTCCTTAAGTATCAACGAAAATTTTAAACAGACGAGAAAAATCTTCATTTTTCAAACAGCTGATTTGGATGGGTCAAAGAGTCATCTAAAAAATTCCTTTCCCCTTTTTCCAATTATCAATGATAAAGTTAGACGCGGAGGGTGCTTGGAAAGCTTTTCTTTCGATCGTACATTCAGGAATAACAAATAATTTCCCTAGTAATGCAAAAAAGAGAGCAGCAAACCGAGATGGTACGACGCGGAAGGGGGAAAATAGTTAAGGCAACAGAGAGCATGACACGCCAAGATGAAAAAAATCCGTGCAGATTTATCCGCTGGCGATCGCGAGTTAATTATTGAAAAGTGTAAGTTATCTAAAGCCTCCACAAAAGAAGCGTTTAGGAATGAATTCTTGGATTTCGAGAGGAAAACACTCGTTGAACAGTCATATGCTATGTCGAAAGTATTTTGGACGTACTTAAGGGAAGTTCAAGGCAAAAAATCTGCACTGACTCCACTTAGAAATGATTATGATGAAGTATTAACAAACAGTTGGGACATAGCTAATATATCAAACTCCTGCTTCCCAACTGTGTTCACCAGGAATACATTAGGAGATGGCAAATGTTCGTTACCGGCAAGCTATGCCGTCTATTGATATTTGTGATCGCGGTCCAAAGACGTCACCAGGTCCTGCAGAAACGCTTTCCCGCGTGTATAGAGAAATATTTTCAGAAACAGCCTCCTACTTGCAGAAAATGTTTAGAAAGTCTATCGCGGAACACGTTGTACTTTAAGACTGGAAAATTGCCAATGCAACGCCAATATTAAAAAGTGGTGACGGAACGGCAATCGTATTAAACACCATATCCCTAACATCTATCTTATCCCTAGTCCTTGAACATATAATTTTAAGCTCAGTCATGAAACACCTAGATATGCAGAACTTGCTGATGAAAGCACAGCACGGATTCAGGAAAGGAAGATCCTGCGAAACTATTAGCACTGTTTGCCCACGATATTTCTGTCTCCGGTGAAGATAACGTTCCAGTAGACACGATTTTTCTTGGTTTTAAAAAGCATTTGATTAAGTGTCCTACGGAAAATTATAGATTAAACTAAAATCGTACAGTTTAGTCGACGACGTAATTTCCTGCATTAGAGAATTCCTCGGCGATCGCGTGCGGAGAGTAGTATTAAGCGACGCCATGTCTGATGAGGTTAAAGTTACTTCGAGTGTCGCACAGGGTAGTGTCATAGGTCCACTTCTGTTCCTCCTGAATATTAACTATACTCGTCAAGTAGTAGACAGTAAGCTCCGAGTCTTTGCAGATGATGCTGTGGTGTATAGGGTAATCCGTAGCATTAATGGTAAGGAAGCGCTAACGAAGAACCTCAATGCAACTCAAGCGTGGTGCGATGCGTGGCAGCAAGTTTGAAACAATGTGTTGTAATGTATTTCTTGAAAACAAGAGAACTCCCCTCAATACAGCTATTACATACAAAATATCCAATTATACATGCAACGCAACTTCTATTACTTCTGAATATTAAGCACGTCGGTGAGTTTGAATGAAAATTGTGCAGAAATCACGACGAAGTGTTGGTACCGATCTTGAGATCAATATTCGATTGGAAAAAGCGAAGACGGGAGAGAGAGGGTGGAAGGACATTTGAGCGAGAGCTCGCCTCTTTTGATGCGAGAAACAAGTAAACGGACCTCGTTCCCGACACTACGAGCTATTTAGTGATGAGCGCAAACAGTGGAACGTCATTGCCAAAGCAATGATCTGAATTGAATTTCCCTGAAGATAACAGCGATGGCATTCATTCGCTGGTTTCCCACGAAACTTGGAAGGACTCGCCCGCACGCCGTCGAAGATTTTTAATGCACTTCCCTCTATACGAGTCAATACACTTTGAGCATCCATTGTGCCAATTCATCATTAAGTTTCAACCCATAATATTAGATTTGATATTTTTTCATGCGACGTGATTAATCAAAATATGCATATCATTTAAAATGTAATTTTAGTCGAATTATACATATTGTCGCGTCTTTTATATAGCACTAACATTTTAACCAAATTAGTCTCACACTAAAAAATTCACATTGAAGATACGAATAATGGAGTCCTTTTTTAACGTCCGTATCTGATCCTTAAACAACTGACCGCCAGGGATATTTGACCATTTAAGGTGCAAAACTTAGAACGAATATGTTTTTACAGCCGTGTAAAAATAAGCCATTGGAACGGGCTTCTCCAGGTGAGACTCTGAAAAATGGATAATCGCGGATACTCGTTGTGATCGGATTGCGACTTCAGCATGTGCCCGTTCTTTTGTCTAATGAGAGAGATAAAGAGTGATCTTGGAGTCAAGGCGTGACTAAACCTCGTCAAGACTGTGCGCATTTACGGCCAATGGATTCGTTCTTCGATTGAGAAAATTTATCATCTAAAAATTCAATGGAACCCTTGATGGAAGGGGTTTAGTTATTCGGATACCTCATGTCTTCAAAACGCCAACAAGTCTCAGAATTAAGCTTTCCAAGTACTCAATATCGTGAGCTCGAGAAGAGTCTCAATAGTTATGTCATGTCCCAAGACGATTGAGGTTGACGTGTTTTCTGATAAAATACTCACTGAATTGAATATAATTTTCGCTATCCACCGATGCTGAACGGATATGGGTATAATTTTTTTACGTGATGACAAATTTTGATCCGTATATTTTCTTAAACGTTGAAAAGAGAGACCCAATGATCTTGATAATTCCTGCTACATGAGATGGGAGAGTCCTCGCCTGTATTTTAGGGGTACAATCTCATTTTAGGAGGGGGACTGGTATTTCTCCAAGTCAGAGGGATTGTCATTTTGATGGATTGTATTTTTGGGTGAACTGGACGAATTAAGCCAGATGTTAAAACCACCAGAAAAGAGGAATATTTTGAGTTTTGATAACCTCACTAACACGTCACGTGAGGGCCTTGCCGGCATGGCGGTACCAATAACCTCTCCGAGCGAAATATCATTTTACTTAGAAATCAATGACTTTGATCTCGTTTTAATGAAAAATATCTCACCTATCCAATGACCTCAAAAATTCTACCCCTTATTTCATTACTTTCCAAGATATTTGCCAAAAAATACCAGCCCTTTTGCATGGAAAATGGTACGTGCATGCACTCCAGAGAGACATTATTTACAAAATGAGGACTTTCCTACACTTAGATGTCGTACAAAAAACTAACAACGTGGCTATTGTATGTTTTCTCAGCTATATTTGAAAATTAATGATATTGTCACCGCAGTAGGTTCTTGGGTATCACGAAAAACCTTCCTTTTAGAAGGAGTCTCAAACGCACTGCGCGAATAAAATGAATAAAGCAATATTTAATTGATGTGTCCCACAGCTGGTGAAATTAAAACGAATAATTAGAATATGACTAGGGAACTATCTCGCTCGGACTACCTTTTGACTTTCTTCTGTTTCCGGCTTCAGTCCTATTGTTCCCGTTATTTTGTCGTAAGTTTCCGACATTTCACTGTCAGATTAAAGGCCAACAGCAACTTTATTCGCTTCCGTCACAGAGAGTGAATCGCTCTCGTACGATATTTCAGTTAGTTTCTCAAAGTTATCGTGTTTCTGGACCACTAACATCAAATAACACCGTACTTTCTCTATTTTCATGATCTGGAAGTCGAGTTTCAGGGGAAATAGAACAGTTTTGATCGACCCGTTTTGAGTAAGCTTGGGCTTGGCTAGTGAATGCGATATGTAGGCGTGGTCGCGTGGAGACGGAATGAAGCGGTAGATTTCCTATTTTATTTACGTCAATTAAATGTAGTGTATGGGGGGAGGTGGTCGTCCCTCATGATTTCGCGATGTCCACTCGAGATTCTGGAGATGCGAATGTTGTTCACGCGAAGAGGGCGTGGGAAGATGGGAATGCGGTTATCAAAATCTTAGATTAGGCCAAAGATATTCCAATCGCGGAGAGAATTAAACAAACTGAGAGGGCGCGAAAACGTACTCTAATTGCTATAAATAAAAATTATATATCTCTTTTGGTGAAAAGTGCACCAACCAATGGTAAGGAAAAACTGGAACAAATATTTCATTCGCAAAAAATGAGATTAAAAAATCTATGAGATTAGATGATAAAATGGTTATGAATAACTGAATCACTGATACAGCTATTCATTCTTGGTCTTTGATCAATGTAGTTCGATTGTTAATGAAATATTTTGTTACTCATATTAGGTCCTTGGGGCCGAACATACCACTTTCCAATAATAATAAACCGGCTCCGAATGACCGTGAGAATCTTTGAGACTGTTACTATTCGTCTGATTTGCAATAACAAGTATTGACTCTTAGAAAGGAACGGTAGGAATGATACTTCCTTAAGTACCGTAAATATTCCTCACACATGAATAAATTTAGAAAATTATCCTGATAATGTTCCCGACCCGTCCCACGCTGACGGCGGTTTCCTACGGGGAAAAGGGGGGGAGGGCGCTGATGGGGGATGGGAGAGGGAAGGGAGGGGGGGCGCTCTTAGGTGGTGAAACACCGACGGGGGTGGTATATACTCGGCAGGCGTTTGAGAAATTCACTCCAGGCGCACGTATCACTTAAGGGGATCGTGACTGGTCTCGAGTTGATGCGTAGCGTCCGACTGACTGCTCTTGGCCGCCTTGTAATTCCGTTGTGACTGTACTTTCGACTAGTGATCGGAATCGAATTGGTTGCTTTGACACCTTCGACCGATTATCAGAAAAAAAGCGAGCCGGATGACTTCATCGATCAATAATGATGAAGTTGCCGATGTTAGGATGGAGTGGAAGGGGGTGGAGAGGAGGTCACCGAAACCGGTCGCCTGATTAAATAACTGTGGAACCTGCCATTGCTTTTCCTTTATGATCATCATGAAGGAGTTCCATCATGTTTCGCCTGACACAATTGAATTTGCCGATAAGAGTCACTTAAATGTTATTTCTATCGGTACATTAATGGTTAATTACGACTGCCGTCCTTTTGATTTCCGGCTTAAGGGAGGCTGAGAAGCCACTACGCTCTCGTTCTTTATTTTCGCTTTATATTTTTACGTGTATCAAAAAATTTAAACAGTGTAGCGAAGAGGAATATTTACGGAATTTAAAAAGATTGAATCTATTTCTTCGGAAGCACCGCAGAGTAGTTTTTAATTAAATTGAAAAATAATGACATAGTTGGTACTTCAAGACTTAAACGAGGAACGGAAAACGCTTTGCTATGAAGCCAGATCGGTTCACAGTTCCTCTTATATTCAGGGAAACTGAGAGTGTTGAGCGCCGAATTTCGCGCGACACGAATCCTGCTGGTGCGGGAGAGGAGCTTCAACGGCCAGTCCTCTCCCAGATTATGATAATAATAATAATATAATTACAGGTGTAATTACTCTTTCACGTCACGTCATTGCAATAACGGTGGCATACTTTGAAAAAAAAATGAATTGGTTCACCGCTGATTTGAGGTTATCGTGGAATGGACGATAAAAATTATAGATGAGTTTCATGAGAATAAACTTTTTGCAGCCACGTATACTTTGTTAGTTTGATTGGCTCGACGGGTGGGCTGGCCTCGCCTCCGGTGACGCATTCTTACCCCCAGAGGGGATTCTTATTCTTGAATTGTTGATCGCCCATGTGGATTTAAAGTAATACCCTCTTCATCACCTTAGTCATCTCATAAGACGGAGCAACGGACGGAGACGGAGAAGCGTTTCGTCGTAAAGTTGATGCCAGTCACGAAGAAAAGGAAAATCGTTATCACAGATATATGAAGGCCATTTTAGGAGAGTCTGTACGAAGTGGAGGGAACAACGCGAAAAGCATATTCTATTGTGTATATAGGATAGATAGATGGATAGAAATGGACAGAAATGGATGGAAATGGACAGAAATGGATGGAAATGGACAGAAATGGATGGAAATGGACAGAAATGGATGGAAATGGTTAGAAATGGATAGAAATTGACAAAGTGAATGGAAATGGTTAGAAATGGATAGAAATTGCTGAAATGGAAATGCGGTGTACACTAGTTTTTGTAGTTGCGTACCCCTCGGTTTTGGTCAAGGGTACACGAGATTTTCGAAGGTTGAAGGGAGAAGGCAAATACAGTAGTAACCCAGCATTTCCACGCCTTCTGCGCGGTCGTCTCCGTCGTGTTGTCTCCTCTTGAGCGAAGGAGGGGAAGAGGGAGCGGCGAATAGGGAAGGGGAGAGGAAAGAGGGGAAGTGGAGGGGGGTGCGGAAAATACCAAAGGAATCCATATCGATAGAGAGATAATCCATAAGAGTGTGGATTGATAGCAGGCGAAGGCACGTCGGTTAATCGATTGACTCCCTCGTTTCCGGATCAATTGTGTGAAACCTCATATTTTTCAGTGATTTTCTGAGTCCGCTGTTGTTAGGAATAAGTTGAAAATCCAAGGTTCTTCAAAGGAGTGAGTAAAGATAAACTAACCATTACGTGGAAATCAAACAAGAAGGCTTGGATGACTACGGAGATAATGACAGAGTGGTTGCAAAAACTCGTTAAAAAAATGGAACAGGAAAAAAGAAAGATTTTGCTATTTCTTGACAATGCTCCTTGCCATCCCGATTCAAAGTTAAAAATATCAAGTTTATTTGTTTCCCTTCTAACACTACAAGTGTATTACAACCAATGGACCAAGGCATCATTAAAAATTTCCAAGTCCTCTACAGACAGTTCATTTTAAAAAGCATGCGATCTAAAGTTGACCCCGGGAATTCCCACACTCGTGTGGGGTAGTCGATTACTGTTCTTGATGCAATATTTTGGATTGATCGAGCGATCAAAAACATAAGAAGTTCAACCGCGTGTATTTGTTTTGTTAAATCGGGGTTCTGTAAAATTGAATTATTACCAGAGGTGGAAGATGTTACAGATGGCTTGCAGTTAGACATTTTGTTAAATGATGCTGGCGAAAGGGCTGAATATGTGAGCATTTGTTGACCGTGGACCACGAGGTTGACATGGAAGAAATTATTAAAAGTACTCTTGATGGAGGAGACGACGAAATTAGTGAAAGTGATGACAGTGAGCCTGAGCCTATAGTGAAAGTGATGACAGTGAGCCTGAGCCTGAGCCTATAGTGGAAGAGATGCTTTGTGGTATCGTATGCCGGTGCGTTGCATCAAATTGAACTGATAAAATAATTTTGCATTTCAAAAGGCAACAGCGAGGCATTAAGTAGCCTTATTGATGTACAGTCAAATTTTGAAAAAGAAATAAACAAACCAAAATAAATGATTTCTTTACGCCTAAGTGAGTTATGTATTTGTATTTATACATATTAAAATGTGTGTAAATGCTTCGAGAATTTTAAATATATGTGAGTAAATGCATTACGTTATTATATAATTTCCAATTTATTTTTAATTATTCAGAAGTGGTATTTGAAATAAAAGGATTTCTCTCAGCTGCCTTAAATTCCTACAGTATAATATTTGCGTGGTGAAATAAAGCGTAAAAATTCGGTTTTCTTTGGGTCACCTCCAACTTACTGACACCTCTCACTTACGGACACATTTTCTGGGACCGTTACTGTCTGTAAGTGAGAGGTTTCGCTGTATCTCGCTCGGACTACCTTAAACAGATTCAATATTAATGGATTTCAAATGTTTTCCTCGACGACGGATGACGCTGCCTTCGAATCCTGTCGCGACGACGACATGCTCTGACTGTCCATTGCCTCTGCCGTCCACGAACTGCCGCTCCCCCGCACCCCCCCCTCTCTGCCCCCGACGGGCAAAGCCAACGGGCCGCCGGAAGGGCAAAGGGACCGGGTTGTAGGGCGGATGTGCGAACGGGAGTGGGATGGGGGCGTGGGGAGCGATTCCTGTTCTGCATTTATGGGAAATGGACATTTCGTAGAGAAAGGCGAAGTAGTATTGTCACGCGAGTGAATGAGGTCGTTCGCGATTAGACGTTCCGGGCGGGCGAACCAAACAGTTGACGATCGGATGCGTATCCTTGCGCTCGACGTCACTCGTGCCACTCGCTTCAGACTCGCACTCCTTCTCCGCGGGTCATTCGTTCACCCTCGCGAAATGGGCTGAGGACCAAAGTGAATGCAGTCGGTATGTTTTGGCGAATGTCTCTCGCTTTGTCCTTCGCCACTTCAGTCGTCCGCCTCATTAATTTTGTCATCACCGTCAGGCCTCGATGATAAAGAGTGAGACTTGAAAGACACCCCTCGTGTCGTCCGTAAACGTACGCCACCTGACTTTATTCTGGTGAACTTTGCCTGTTATTCCAGTCTATTGGCCTAGCGAAGAGTCCCTCGCGGTTGCCAAAACAATATTCCCTTCAGCTGTTAGGCATTCATTTTACTCTTTAATGTTATAAAATTCAGATTCTGATGTGATGTGGTGGAACCGTTTCCCAATGACAGAAGCGAAGTACTTGCATTTTTCCTGCAATAAAAGATGTAATATTACTGCCTTCGATGTCTTGCTTGTATACTTGATATTATTTGAAAATGATGTAGTGACATCAACAATTTTCGAATTAAAAATTTTATTAGTGGAAAACCGCCAGTGCTTTGCTTCTGTCATACCGGGAGTTTCCTTTGTCTAAAGTGTACACACTGTGAATTTAATCTTTCTGTTAACGATGGGAAACGCCTGCGGCACACAATAGGTGCGGCCGGAATTGAGTGAAGTGGCGCATTTCTCTTTCACTTAAGGTACGTTTTCACGAACGCGTTTCGGACGAAGAGACGCGAAAGCGAGATCCTCAGTCAATCAGATGCCCGGATTTCTTCGCGTGAGTTCGCGTATGTTCGCGTAAAGTCACGTCGCCCGAGTTGAAATATTTTCAACTTTCGACGCGAGGACCGCGTAGAATCACGAACATGGCCGACCGGCGAAGTGTAGGTTCCATGGATGAAATGGTCATCTCCAAAATTCGAGAGAGGTACACGTTACTGTACAATTATAAGGACTATCGATACAGGGATAGAAACCTTTGGGAGAAGGCGTGGAGGGGAAAAGGAATTCAATGGTGCCACTGTATCCATTTCTTTCTTTAAAAAACTGAACGTTAATTAGCTCTCAGCAAGTTGGCGTGCGGTTGAGAGGAATTAAGTTGTAGAGCAAATCGAAGAACAATATTTATTGCTCTTGAATGTAGCTAGATGACTATCAACACACAATTATCAACAATAGGTTGCAGAGCGATAAGCACACATGGTCGTCACGCTTCTTTTTTTATACAATTTCTTCTCTGCTGTAGATGGCGCGTAGGTACCTCCTACGCGCAGGTTCGCCTACGCGCAGGTTCGCTCGCATGCGAACGGTTCACGCGAAGAAATGACGCGTCTCGTCGTGCGCGTGCGCGTCTGACGCGTTCATGAAAACGTAGCTTCATTCTTCCGAGGACTTCGCCATATAGTTATGCGCGATAAGTTCCCGGGAGACGATGTCGAGACTATGGGTTTTTCCCATCAGCTCCGAAGATACGCGGCGAATATGACTCCGCCCTCATTATAGATATGGCGGTGATTCGACTCTTTCGTAAGAAGAGTACTGCAGTGCATTAACTAAGATTAAGTTACATGCCCCACTAAAGACACGAAGAATCGACGTCGTTATGATCCGATGTGTGTTCCAAGTCCTTCCTCGTCGGATGCGGAGTTTCTTACTAACAATGTCGGCACTACAATGCGAGTTTATGGTGGTAATTGTTATTAAATACTTCTGTAAAGAGCTTCAAAATAAGACCAAGATCTTGCTTCTACTACTTTTCATAACCAAGAAAAAGTTGTTTCATAAACTTGTTAATAACTTTTTCATTGCACAATTGAAAGAACTGAACGTTTAAAGACAATCAAAAATGTTTTTCCCACACAATACTACAGATTCATTACGATTAAACTTCAAATTTCTTCACAATTATATGTCAAAAAGATCGCTCCGTTCGAAAACGACAAAAAACCGGCACTTTTTTGTTCTCACCGGAATAAAAAATCGAGAGTGTAACGTAAAAATAATCCGCAACCACAGTTAAATGTAAAATAAAACAATCTCAAATTTGGTGTAACTCGCGTTCATGTGGGTACCACGGCTCATTTTTAATGTGTCCAAACTCGAGTCTACATAATGTTTGCACCGACAGTAGTTCTGTTTGTCACTGCTTTTTGTGGGCGATCAGTGTGCCAGCAACGCAATAATTTAACTTGTTTTCCATTTTGACTGCATGGCTGCAACTCAAACAGAAATTATTCATCTCACCCTGATGTTAGAATATCGCGGAGGAAGAGCCCTTTCACGTGTCTCGCTTGATTCACTCAAAGGGAAAGCCAAGTCTTTCGGAACCTCGTCCGGGAACTTTATTATATTAGTACTCAGTTTAGATGCTTAAAAATCTTGAAAGAAAGCTCTGTCTTCGATACAGGTCGGTCATTTTCCGAATATTGTTTATTTCCATCAATTAAACACGTTTTACTGTCTACTTTCCAGTATTTTCCCCGTAAATTACCTTCGGAAGAAGACGTTTTAATATTATTCGCCCCCGTGTTCTTGCTCGTGATTGGCGTACTGGAAGAGGGTTCGACGCAATTGCTAGGACAGCAGTCCAAATTGCAAAAGAGGTCAACATGCGACACACGCAGGTGAACAATCCAAATGAGGTGTCTAGAACTTGTACTGCACTCGTGCGTCCTCGTGCTACAACTCCACAGTTTCCACGCAATTCAAAGAATCTTCTTTATCCGCGCGATAACGTTTTTAAGAATGACTCCATATCTCCATTTCTGAGGACGTGAGTTGTGGGATGAGAAGAAATCACGCTCAAGTAAAGCACTGTGAATTCAACAGATTCAGGCGAGATATCGTGGAAGTTCTTCATAATGTAAGAGAAACATCTCTTTTAGCCAAGCACCTGTTACAAACTTCTCATTCCTGCAGATTCCAACCTGAAATTCTCCACTTTGAAAGTAAAGGCACAAGATTGGACGTTTTAGAATCCCTGGAAATTATACAGTCAGATGTGGATGTTCTTTCAAATGAACAAGTGTTTGTAACCCATTCTCCTCTCCTCAAGATTCCCCTTCCTAAAAGAAACAGCCAAACTCCCACTCACCCCCCTCCCCCAAACCGACTCCCCCCCACCCCTTGATGGTTTTCCCATCCACTCACCCAGGCCCTCCACCCTTAACCGGGCGGTGCCCACCTTATCCCTTCCTATTCATACCCCTTTTCCTAATTACCCTCAGGTGCATTCTTCCCCCTCCTTTTCCCTAGCGCCGCTTCCCTACGTTCTAATGACATGCCTACTGTCGGCGCAGAAAATATGTGCACTCGAGTTTGGGTACAAATAAAAAGTTAACGAAAAGACTTACAGAAAATCTAACGACACCACCATTTTTCTCATTCATTTCTACGTTATTTAATGGCAAATTTTAATTTTTTGATCAATTTTTATATTTTTTACTACAATTATAACGTAAAAAGTACCGGTTATTTACGGCGCGCGGGAAAAGCTCGAACTTTGACACCTTGTAACTCAAACACAAGTTCTTTAATGACAACTATATTTCTGTAAATGGAGGATAAATATGTTTGCTCGAGATTGTGCGAGTTTCAGCTGTTTATGTTTCATATAATCAAAGTTATTATTAATTATTTAAAATTATTGCATTTCAAAACTGGGGAATCGTAAGATTTCGTTCTTGGTCTCGTTGCAATTGGCATGCCTTGAACGTTTCTAATATGTAATTGTCCAAAACATCTATCAGCGCGTTTAATTTAAATCGAGTGATATTTATAATCGACGGTCGCCTAACGGGACCTCTCACTTCGTATTCCCTGCCTTCTTCCCCCTCCCTACATTTTTCCCCCCTTTGCCGTTTCTTGCCCTTTCTCACACGGTTTAGTCCGTTCCCCCCCCTTTCCTCCCTTGGTTTCTCCTGATTTCTCCCAATTTTCTTCCGCCACTACCTCCTCCTTCCCACTCCTCCTCTAGTCTCCTCCCACTACCCCCCCTTCTCTGAAAAGATATATATATATATATGTGATGTACTCTCTTACAACTTTGTCTTGTACCTGATGATGGCTCTGTGAGCCGAAACGCGTTGTACGCATTAAACCAATTTGTGGAAAAGTGCAATTGTTTCTCTTACATTATAAAGCACTGTGGTTAATTGCTTAAAACGTAAACTAAAATTTAAATCTGGGATAGAGTTATAATGGAACAGAAGAAGGCAGCGGACGCGAAAGGGGTTTGAAGTTCAATACAGCCTCGAGAACGATGTCGCTGTTGAGTGGCTTTGATAACACTCCTCGAAATTTCCATCTCGACGCACGAAGCTTTGAGCCACAATCTGCTCATCACTGAGCAGTTGAATTCGGAAGCTTCTCGAGCGCTCACGAATCGCTGCGACAGCCTTCGATGAAAGTTGACCTACCTCCGCGAGAACGTTATCACTGTCGACACGAGATTGCGTCAAACGAAAGAGTCTTCAGCTGTCGTATCGGCTTTTGCATTCCTCGGACGTTTTCCAGATAAGGGGGCCGATCGACGGAGACGGACTCTCGAATGCGATTGCGTCGATCCCATCCCTTTGAAGGGTGTGGCCTTTCCTGAGCAAACCAGCGGCTTCCTTTATGTTCAAACCTTCATAGTGTTCGCTCGATTGAGGGTTGATTCCTCGGTGCTGCTCCGAAATGTTACATACGTGTCCCTCCCCACGCTAGGTCTGCAGTCAAGGTGCCTCCGCGGTATTTGACTTTGTCTGACTCTTTTGGCTCTGTACATCCGAGCCACTTCAATTCAACGGTCGTCGCCTGCGGTCGCGCATCGGTGTGGTAGAAGTTCCGCGAGAAATAATGATGGCAGCGCTGACAAAGATGGAGTGGGGTATAAGGGGCTCTACTCTGTTGCCGAGCATTCCGTCGAGCTGGCCCTGGTAACACGGTCGTCTCAGTTTACAGACGCAGCATTATGTTGTTTCCTCAGTAATTTCTTAACGCCTCCAACGACCGACCGCGACGGAGGATTTTTCTCTCGTCGTCAGTTTCTCGCGATCTCAATGCGTGTGAAATCCCATCGCCGCAGTACAAAAGAAGCCCACCGCGGTGCGGAATAGAGGTGTGTGATGGAAGTGACATCTACTCTAGTTGCCCTTATGATGTCGGCGTCAAGAGGAAGGGGGGGTGGATTTTTGAGGCGTTATGTGAAACGGTAGATGTTTCTTATGTGGGAAGGTAGGGTATGGACGATAGGTATGAGGTCTAATATCCTCATCCAATCTTCAAAAATCGTAGAAGTCAGCCATAAATTACTTTTTGCAAACCAAGAAACACGTAAATTAGTCATTTCGGCGTTTTTGAAGCATTTCAGCCGAAGGGACTTCCCAATCACCAACGGTGCTTCTTCCTCTCCATCAGCACTCACACAGAACCAAACAGTCAGTCTTTCTTTGGCCACCTTCACACTGCTCTCAGTCAAATTTCAGGGATTTGGATAAGATAGCACGGGAAAATAGCTCCCTTTTGTCCGTATAAAACATATGCTGCTGTTTCTGGGTTTTGATGACCGATGGAATTATAACATTTAAATAAGAGCACACTTCGTCACTCACACCACCAGATTTACCTGAGATTCCAAGGAAGTAAATGGTATGCCGCACACGAAATCGTCCAAGCAAGCCATTGACAGCCGTGGAATTCTCATCTCCTAATTGAATGGCTATTTGCCACACCTCCTCCTTTATTAAAGGACCACGAATGGGAATATTTTTCGATCATGGAACTTTTAACCACTGTAAAACAGCAGAGTTGATCCCTTTGTACTTTTCTTGCTGCTTACTTTTTATTCCACTGTTTCGTAGGTCCGCCAGCCTTCCCTCATATGCACCCTTATCTTTGATAACTCGTACCCTTTCCTCGAAACTTATTGAGATTCTCTTCGACATCTTGTACTCGTTCGTGTGTTACTGCCTGTCACGCAAAGCGAAATACCACGGATAAAATACGATTCGAAGTATCACCAACAAAATGACTCACTGATTCACCCTTTTGTAAATGCTTTAGCGAACCAAAATCCACAAAACAGACCTCTTGTGCTGAGGATAGAGAATAAAAGCTTTCCCTGCGGAGAGGGTTAATTGTGAAAGTGGTTGTTGTCAATTGCTTCTTGTAGCACTTTACCTTCGGATTATGACGTGTTAAGTATGGTTTAGAGAACTGATGCCATGTGCGGAGCCGACTATTTGAGCTCGCCTATCGTCTTTGCAGCCGGAGACCCACCCTCGCATTTTACCGAGAGCGTCGTTCTTTCATCGTCCAATTGAACTGCATCAACTATGTTCTTTGTTCTTAAACGACAGGAATGTCGCTGTCATACATGGTGTGTCGCTGTCATACATGCTGTACAATTTTTTCTTAAACGACAGGAATGTCGCTTTCATACATGGTGTGTCGTCCGTCGTAAGTACGCTTTCAAAGAAGTCCGGCGCCAAGGGCCGAATCCAGAAACTCCACTGTTCATCCAGCGGAGGCTCCGCGACTCCAACTACCAAAAATTCCGCTACTCCAATAATTCGCATTGTAGGCAGGGGGACGTGTTTCCTCATGTGTTTTGGGTGAGATTGACGAACCGTATGACGTTGACGAACATAGTGACGTTATGAGCCGAGTCCTGAAACCTCGCTATTGCAGAATCTCCGCTGGATGAATCACCAGCTGACGATGGCGGCCCAGCCCTGCTACAAACGCCCGCTGCTCTCTGTAGTGAACCCCAGACCACGCTATTCGCTACATCAATCATGGCCGCCGGATTTCGTCTGCTGGACTCTGCTATCTCATCTATAATCAATAAATATCGATGTAAATGGAGCTCATGATAAGCATTTAAAATTAAATAAAAATAAAGCAGGAATGATTTAATCACCCGCTTAGATGTTAGAAGGAGTATCGAACGTAAAATAGCTAATGTCATCAAAACCGTATTGAAGCGTCTTCGGCTTCCAAATTTTTTATTGCTGTTAACTTACATATGCGCTTGGTCATCCCTTAAAAAAACGATTTATTTTAGTACAAGCTCAATAATAATGCAGTAATCACCCACCTTGTGCCTAACAAATCCACATTTTACGTCAAATACTTATGTCAACAAATCCGTTTTCGAGCCACATCTGCCCACCAATATTTAATGTTAGTTTACGTGTTGAGATCACCATGCCACTGAAAAACCATTTCATTTTATGTGGAATCGTACCTAAAACTTTTAATATTGTGGTATGAATGATGAGTAAACGTTTAACGAAGTGTTACTATAATCGGTGGAACTGTACAGTACTTGTCCCTTTGTTTACCATACATCAATATATTCGTCTCACAATGAATGACACGTACCTCTCTGGGCTTTAAAGCACAATTCATATTTGAAGGATACAGCTAATGTCTAACCTATCTAGCAATACTTATTAGAACTATGGTTTTACCTCTAAATTTGCCGTCAACAGTCACGAAGTTTGTTGACAGCGCGAACGATATGTGAGCACCAAACTTTCATTGTCAGCGCCTTTTATTATTGGCATTTCATTTCGTCGAAGTCCCATTTTGCATATCGAGGTTAGTCTATAGCCGTCACAGTAGTTTCGAGTGTTCTTTGAATACAGAAGTTCATACAAAGTCGTTATATTGCTTGAGCACAGTGAGCTGATTGTGAAGATGTATCAACAAGTGCTAAACGACAATTTTTCGGATTTTTTGCGATATTCAATTTATATTGAACGCTTACCTACCAGAGAAGGAACATCGGGGACCGGAAAAAATCCCATGGAAATGTTATTGGAGAGCGAATTCTGAGCAAGAGATCGTTTCTCCAAAGAAACAGTGAGGGATTTCATTCCGCCAATGATTTCTCCCCATAATGCGGACTTATGAGGATCACCCCTCCCTCCACTTTTAAAATTACTGACATGCTTGAGGTTTTATGCCACGGGAAGATTTCAGGTTGGAGATTTTTGTTTCAGTAATGGCAATGTAATTGACAGTACTGTTATCAGACCCTTTCTTTACACTGGTAATATGGATGAACCAAATGGTCATTTCACCTCACATCTGGTTCAATTATCATTATACATGAGCAAGGAAAGGGAGGTTCCAAAAAGTCTTGGAAGTTACTTAAACATAGCATGTTCTAGTTTGCATACAATGCTTTCTGCTCTTCCAAAGCTCGCATGCTTTTCGATTTTTAGATTATATGTGGTGACCTGACTAACATGGCACAATCATGTCTCCCGCATCATAAAGGAATTAACTTCTTACATGGCAGTCAGCATGGCTTCTGTAAGGGCAGGTCCTGCGAAATACAGCTTGCGCTCTTCCTTAAGGATATCCTAGAATCAGGTGAATCGATTGAGCAAGTCGACGCGATATTCCTTGATTTTAAGAAGGCTTTCTTCAAGGTTTCTCACAAAAAAATCATATATAAATTGCAATCATGCGGAATTAATAGAAAAATAGTAGATTGGATAAGTGACTTTCTCATTGATCGAAAACAAAAAGTAGTTATTGATGGTTTTAACTCTGATATGGTCAAAGTCACATCCGGTATTCCTCAGGAAAGTGTGATTGGCCCTCTTTTATTCATTATCTATATTAATGACCTAAGTTCTTGAGTTAGCAGTAAAATAAGATTATTTGCAGACGATACAGTTATCTACCGCGAAATAGGTGAAGACGCGGACTTTGAAGCTCCGTCATCGGACCATAACAACGTCCATTCGTGGTGCCAGGAGAGGAGGTTAGAACTAAATATTAGTACATGCACCACAGTTCACTTCCTGCGGAAGTCATCACACAAATGCCATTCCTATACTGTTGGTGGAGTAAACATTAAATCTTCAGATACAGTAAATCATCTTGGGATTACCTTAACTTCTGATATAATCGTGGGGAAAACACATACAAAACACATGCAGCACAGCATTAAAGGAACTAGGTTTTGTTAAGCGTATAATAGGTAGGTCCTCGGATGAAAAAGTCAAAGAGAGATGCTACTTCGCTCTGGTTAGGCCACACCTCGAATACGCCCTGGGACCCTGGTCAAATAGATTTAACTAAAAAAATTAATAAAATACAAAGGAAAACAGCGCGCTTCGTTAAAAACTGCTTCCAGCGTACAAAAAGTGTCTCACAACTTTTAGAGGAATTAAGGTGGGAGCCTCTAGAGACTAGAAGGCTATACGCTAGGCTTAGGTTGCTTGATAAATTCAGAACCGATATTTTTCAGAGCGACTCATAGAATTTTATCATGACTCCTCACTACATCTCTAGGTCCGACAGATGCGATAAAATAAGAGAGATACACTGCCGAACAGATTGGTACAAAAACTCATTCTTTCCGCAAACAATAAGCGACCACGATAACAATTAAGCTCCAATAAATACACTGCTATAATTCATGTCACCATTTCATCTCCAAAAAAACCAACCTTTTCACGGCTGGTGACCTAACACCCCCTGCCACACGCCCATGCGGCGGCTCACGGAGTATTATATCGATGTAAATATAAAGGTAGGTACATGTCACACCTTATCATGTTATGTTCATACTATTATGTGCTGGGCCGTACCTTCTTCCAACTTGAACCTCAATTGCAATGATAAGAGGGGTTTTCGCCTTTTATCTCTTGCAAATCTGCCCGTGTTTACTTAAGTATGGATTAGATAGTCTGGTGGAAAGGAGAAGATGTATGTCATTCATGATGTCATTCTTCTAATCATAAATGGTAGACTTTGTCCACCGAGGTTGCAAACAATCTTCAGGAATGGGTAAAGATCCATGTGGCAGATGAAGAGACCAATGACTATAAGCGTCGCGTCGCTTCTATGCCATTATAAGATTTCTTGGAGTCATTGGGTGCATGATTGCTTCCATATACCCATCATAAACCCGGGAGGAGAACTTGCCGAAGTGTACAGGAATAGGAAGTGGTGGATCTCCTTAAACGTACAGGTTTGTCATCATACAGTATACTGACTACATTAATGGAGAAAAACCCAAAAAGGGAACACAAAGTGTGAAGAATATAAATGAAAAAATTAATTGAAGTATTTTATGATATTCTTTTTGGTGGTCATTGGCCCGGACATGGAAAATAACAGACATTGTTACTGTATGGCCAGGATCTACGCACGATGCCCGAATATTTAACTACATCAGACTTAAGATGTAGTTAGAAAGAACAGAGTTGAAAGGAATTCTTCTTGGAGATAGAGGCTACCCACAGTTGTCATACTTATACACACCTCTGTCTAAAACCGAGAACTGCACCTGAAAGAAATTAAGGCTGTGAATGGTTTATTCAAGAGAGAAATTTACATTAATCATGTAAATAGTCTACAGATGCTGCTAACGTTCTACTGACGATGTTCATTTACCATAGATGCAATGCGGCACACATTATAAACAGATTCCTTGTGGAGAGGTGTTTTCGGTTATGGAAGAGGAGATATTCCTGCCTTTCTATGAAATTAAGAATCAAGCTGAACACAACATTTATGGTTACATTAGCTTGTGCTGTTCAATGCAATGTTTCCAGGAAGCAAAGGGATGAAATTCCAGATATGGTGCCAGTCTTGGGCAACATTCATGTTCTGGTAGTGGTTGTTAATCAGCGAAATCAACCTGTTGGAAAAGTATGATATTTCAAATAGGAGAGGTAAAAGGAATGTTTATTGGAGACAGATTAACCATATCTGCCACAGAATTAATGGAATGGCAGTAACTTGGCGGAATTCCTTCATAATGAAGTGATGAATTACTTAGTTTTTCACAAAAGATTTAATATGCCCTTACTTATTACTTATTAGTAAGAAGGAAATAAATCTTTTGTGGAAAACTAAGTAATTTATCATTTCACTGCTACCAATGTTGTGCACACCACTGGAAAGTTCAATTTCTGCACCTGAATCAGGATGCCTTCACAGGCTTGGTTCCTGAAATTATGATGATGTAGTAACCTACAATAATATCAATAAAGGCCTCATAACATGTGAAAGGGGTTGAGTCTTATACAAATTCAGTTAAAGGAGCCAATTGTGATTTGCTTAGAGCTAATAATTTCTTCCATTCGGATTACCATTTTGCTGGTGCCTCATTCTTGCCCAAAGTGCTCTTTAATGAAGGTGGCACGGTCAGCAGCTCCACGTTGATTTCTCTGATTGACAACCGCTACCAGAACATGAAGTTTGATACCAAGGCGGACTTCAAAACCTAAATTCGCCAGTCTACACGGGTGGGTGGGCGGGCGGCACTCGACCGTAGCCATTACCTCGTGGTGAGTGCCGGATAGTCGATAAGTCGATGAACTAAAATCTGCAGTTTACTCCCTTTCATATCACCTTATCGTTCTTGGTAAATTTAAGTCGGTGGGGTCGAATTATTATAGCGGGTTATTGGCTACCTAACATCCTTGACATTTCTGTATATTTGGCGTTTTTTTACGATTGTTGACGAACTATGATACTATTTTGCCTGATTCAAACACACTCAATCGCTAATGTTAAGCAACATAGAAGCAATATATGTAATCATTCGCCATAAAATCATTCCGGGAACACCTAGAATCTATCAGGAAAATTTGCAAATTTTTTACTTTTTTCGTAAATTTTTAAAATTTTGTCTAAAAAGCGCAGCCTGAAGGTATAATCCGATCGAGTTGGAATTTTTTTTTATGGGTTATACCCCGCGGTATATACTTCTTCAAAGTAAACCACGCGGCGACCACTTGCTGAGGCCTGGCAGAATTAACCGGCTGACTGATGTTCTTGTCACATAATGGGTAATTTTCTTAAACATTGATCAATTCTAAACGATGGCTACCATGTATGATTTTACACTTTCCCGGCGAATTAAATTAGTGTAAATTTCTCGGGCTCGCCACCGGGTAAGATTTTTATAGACAGCCGACGTTTCGGGTTCCGACTCGTCACCCATTCTCAAGGCTAACCTTGAGAATGGGTGACGAGTCGGAACCCGAAACGTCGGCTGTCTATAAAAATCTTACCCGGTGGCGAGCCCGAGAAATTTACACTGATGGCTACCATCTTTACTTTATTTGAATGGTGAGGGTTGTCTGAGGTTAATTGATTTCTATAGGTGGTTGGGAGTTGGAAAGGGAGTTAAGAAAGGCTGCTGCTTGTCACCAGTCTTGTTCAACCTTTACGCAGAAAAGCTAATGGAAATTGCTCTAAAGAAGGCAAGAGGGGTAAATGTTGGAGGAGTAAAAATAAAAACTATTAAATATGCTGACGATCAAGCGATTGTGGAAGAGACCGAATAAGAGCTGAAGAAAAACATGGAAAGCATATATACGGTTGGGAAAGTGTATGGAATGAAAATAAATGTTAATAAAACAAAGGTTATGAGGATCGGGAAGGAAGAAGGCGATGTCAATATCATAGTGAAAGGTCAGATACTAGAACAAGTAGAAGCTTTCAGATACCTTGGTAGGCTGATAAATATAGACGGAGACTCTACTCAGGAAATCAAGAGAAGAATATACATGGGAAAGAAAGACTTTGAAAAAACAAAAGCTCTAGTTACTGCCAATAAAATACCTATTACCCTAAGGAAGAGATCCTAAATACTTTGTATGGAGCGTGGTCCTCTATGGATCAGAAACTTGGACATATAGGAAAAAGGAAGTGAAGTATCTTGAAAGTTCTGAAATGTGGTTTTGGAGATGCAGGGCCGCCCACAGGGGGGATGTATGGCGCAAGTTGCGCCATAGAAATCAATTTTTGGGGGGGAATAAAAATTTTGGGGATTTTTAAAATGCACAAAGAAATTCACTTAATGTAAATATTTTTACCCGTTTACAGTGATTTATATACGTATCGAAAGGTTATAATGATAGATTAATGTTTAGAGGTAAGTGTAGTATAGCAAAACATCGTGCAGTAATAGAGAATCATTCAGCCAGCCGAAAACTTTTTTTATTTCGGTCGCGTCTCTCTATACTCTTCCTTGGCTGCCGCAAAACACCGTCGTCGAGACCACCATAAGATCCCCGAACGCAACCCAGTAGTATAACTGACTCAGCATCCCTCCAGTCTTATTCCCTCCCCCTCCTCCCAACATCTGCCAACGGGTCACATCACAGTACAGTCAAAAGGCTTAGACTTACGGATCGTGCTTACTCTGCACATTACCTTTTACGGTGATTTTTTTACCCCCACTTCCCCTTAATCGACAACCGTAGCATTTGTCTCAACCCCTCGTACCCTCCTCCCCTTCGATAAGTAACTTTGTATCTACATATGAAACTTTAAATACAAAAATATTTTCTTATTTTTTAAATTAAGATTATTTTTAGGGATGGGTTGAAATTAGTTAAAGTAGCAGAGCTAGATATAATAGAATAACGCTATTTTCAGTTATTTGTTTTTCAGTTTAATAACTATATTAGTTTATCATAAATAAATATTTAGTAATATTGACATCCAGCACTCCCCGCCCTCACCCCTTTCCCTTCACGAGCACACCCGTGTTCCGAGGGGGACGAAGGAAAAGGTTACAATATATATGTACACACATTCGAAATAAGATCAGAAGTGAAATAAGCGATAATAAGATCAGAAGTGTACTTTCAAATCCTCGAATCTCTAAGTCTTCAGCCGCGGGTTCGGCTTCCAGAAAGTGTTCTGAATATTGTGAAACAAATTCGACTTACTTTTGCCACGAAGGTTTACTCAATGTTGTTTAAAATATGGATAGTACTCAAAGACCGCTTCTCGTCAGTGACTTGTGTATGTACGGAATCGATGGTGAAGAACTTTGTGAGGAAGTTAATGTATTTAGTCAACTGTACAAATTTGACTAAATACATTAACAATTGGCAAACCCGAGCATTGATTTATCAGATGCGCTGAGCTTGAGTGACGGGAGTCTGAGCCAAAATAATTACCAAAGTGACACCCAAGATTCTTGAGACGACAAGCCTGATGGTCCAAGTACAGATCCTAACATAGCAGAACAAAGATTTCTGGATCAATGGGTGAAGAAAGGTTCCAGCTTTCACTAGCCCCCCTGGGGGTCAAAGCTGGAACCATCGCGGTGCCCATGAAGGCGATGTCACGTGATCAGCACCAGCGTAGACACAACCGTGACGTGATATCCTGTCATGCCGCACTCAAAGGGTTAAGAATTGTAAAATATAGGCTGAGAAGCAGCATGGGACATGTCTGGCTCACCGACATGCTTGTCCTTTCTTCCGAAAAAGACGTTTTAAAATCCATTCATAACAGTGAAGTTATAGAAAAATTTGCTTTGTCAAGTGAGCAAAGGAAAACACGACTACTGTATAAAGGACATCAAGGGTAGGGTAGTCAAAATGGTACCACCACCACCAGTACTGATTTTATCTGTATTATTTTATTATTATTATTATTTGAGTTTTTTACCAGTATAATTTGTAAATAGGAGCTATGAATAATGATGTAAATGGGTTCCATTTAATTAAAGACAAATATGAATTTATTATGCTTGGTTAATTTAGAATTCCTTATTTTTAGCACATTTCACTGGTACAGCTCTCGCGAAAGCTTATGGCGTTCGGACTCGCAGAAGAAGACGTCGTGCAGGGGTAAAGTTTGGTGGAAGGGGTAGGAAAAAGGGACGCAGGGGAAGGCGAAGACATGGTATTTGTGCCATGCATGAGTGCATTTCGAAATATGGAATTTGTATGACGTGGACAACACAAATGCCGCGCATCCGAACGCCATAAGCTTTCGCGAGAGCTTTATATATACAAATTTCCAATCATTGCATTTAACAAATGATGTAGTACGAAGTCACTAGCACGGGTGCATATACACTAGAGTTGAAATTCGCTATGAAATAATCATTTGAATTGACCGGGATTCGAACCCGGATCTCCCAATCGCCGGTCAGGTGTGTTAGCCAGTTACACCACCAAGCCATCTTCCTTCAAGGCGAATTTCGAGGGGGGTTTATTCGAACTAGATGTTCAGGCCTCAAGTCTACATAGTAGCACGTGAGACGAAGTCGTGCTTACAAAGCCACTGTCGCGGTGGATAAACCCAACATTGTCGTTATTAAAACGACGAAATTGACAAATTTCCAAACATTGCATTTAACAAATGATGTGGTACGAAGTCACTCGCACGGGTGCATATACGCCATGCGTTCAAATTTATCCACCGCGACAGTGGCTTTGTAAGCACGACTTCGTCCCATGTGCTACAATGTAGACTTGAGGCCTGAACATCTAGTTCGAATAAACCCCCCTCGAAATTCGCCTTGAAGGAAGATGGATTGGTGGTGTAACTGGCTAACACACCTGACCGGCGATTGGGAGATCCGGGTGCGAATCCCGGTCAAGTCAAATGATTTCCTCATAGCGAACTTCAACCCTGGTGTTTATATATTCAATTAAATTCATTTATATTCAAAATATTGCTGTAAGGTGTGGTATTAAGCATCATAATAGTATCTCTGCAGTAAGTTGACCGCCTATTTTGTTAGATACAGGATCCAGCTGTGTATTTTTAGGAGCGCAATGTTCAATATATTTCCCATATTTTTTCTTAATTCGAAATATGAAAGAAGCCTTCAGTTACTTTAATAAAATATAAGAACTGAACGATTCTCATTTTTACAATTTATTCCTTTTTTAAGCCTGATATAGTAAAAAATAAACTCTCACATCCTTATGGTTTTTTAAAGCATTGTATTAAGTTTTAATTAGTTCCCCTACACAAGCACAATAGTTTGCTTAAGATTTTATTTCTTATTTTTAAGAGTTAGTTTTCCAGGGTTTGGTCCAAAGTCATTGTAGCTGAACCCTCAAAACTAACTCTAAAAATATGGATATCACAGTGGTCGACAACGTGTATGATTTAAGATTTTATTTCCAGATAAGTGTTAAAAACGATTTTGTGAAGCTAATAATTAAAAAACTTCCCAAATCCTCCGTCCCCCTCGGTGTTATTCCATACTACCTTAGACAGGCTATCAAATTATAACCTGGTAACTAGCTATATACCGGCAGGGGGGGGGGAGTTGTTGGTTTTGGGGGTGAATGCGCTATCAGCATTGGGGGGAGATGGGCACCCTTGTGGAGAAGGGATGATGAGAGTGAGGGGGACGGACGAGGTGAGGAATGACTAAATTTTCGAATGGGTTGACGAGAAAAGATCAGTCATGAATGCAATAAGAAGAAGGAAGGTAAACTCGTTGGGGCATGTCATTAGGCATGACTGCCTCCTGAGTAAGATAATGGAAGGAAAAGTGAAAGGAAAATGCAAGAAAGGAAGAAGAAAATTTGATATGTTGACGGATTTGAGTAAGAACAGGAGTTACCAAGAGGCGAAAATGTGGGCGCAAAATAGAGAAGTATGTAGGAGTTCAGCTGGAACCTGTCTTAGGACAGATCTACATTGATGATGAGGTGGTTATATTAATCCGTCCCAGTCTTTTGATATGGTCGCACGATTGGGAGTGCCTTTCCTTGTAACGAGCTCACGGGAATGGACATTATGTGCTGTCCATGTGATTTTAAGTATTGTATGGCTACTTTCTGATCCTTAAAATTGTGATTATCTAGTATGATGACCAGAAAGTGCCGCGAGCATATCGAAAACATCGTAATCTCCTAGGGAAGTCAGCTGTCCGTCTTACATAACACATTTCTTGTGTACCATGCATTGGAGACATTGGGTGCGGATTCAGGGGACGGAGCGCTCCGGGAGCGGCAGGCCGCTACCTACGTGGTATCCGCTCCGTTCCCCTGAACGTGAAAGTTGAGCGAGCGCTACGGTGGGACATATGATATTCAAGCAGACGACAAGTAGCCGACGCACAGTGGAGTATTTGACCTCAAAAGCTGGCCAAAATTAAGGCTCTCATTGCATTTGTTTCAAACGTGGTTCTTGAAGATTGCTGGTTGCGCTCATTTCAAATTTGATGTCAAGAACTACAGAATTCAAATTGGGGTATCCAATATGGCGTCCAAATTTATTTTTAAAAAACATGCTGATTTTTATGAAACTTGGCATTCAGAGGGTTTTCGGGTGAGGTTGATTCAAATTTGATGTCAAAGCTACGAAATTCAAAATATCGTTTCAAATATGGCGTCCAAATTTTTGAAATTGGTTACATTTTCATCAAAATTTGTTCATAAATTAAAGTATTTTTCTATACCTGAGGAGAAAATTTTCATTCCAATAAACTAAGCATGTTTTAACGCAAGTTTAAAAAAATCTTGGCCCGGTTCTAGGTATCTATTATTCTTCTTCACTGTTCTCCCCATCACTTATGCTGATTTCGATATTATCTTCTGCATCTTCTTCCTCGTCACTCAGCTGAGTTACTTCAAGAATGCGGGTTGGCAATATAGGTAATAAAAGTTTCTTATGTCAGCAACTAACAATAATTCTATAGCTATTTAAATATAACCACAACAATGTATAAACAGCTATTGTCAGAGATACCATGGCAACGTTGTGAAGCTTATTTTTCCAATATTATTTTAACCATGAATATACATATGGATTGTAAACTCCTCGCCAAAAAATGTTGCCCAGAATTCCGCATGAAACTAATGACTTCGTCGATTGTCGCGCCGCCACTCAGGCACAAGTGAGGTAATGCGGTGGTACAAATGCAAACGCCGTGCATTGAACATAAATTATCACAATTTTCCTGCCGGAAACCTTAAGTATAGAGCAAAATAAATATTTAATAAAACTTAGAATGAAAGACACAACTCCAAAATAACCAACGACAATCCATTTTCCATCCAAGTCAATTATTGTTACAACGATACCAAACCGTTGAATCCGTTTATGTATGTTCATGACATTTACACAAGTCACGACTAAAACTATAATGAATTTCAGTAGATTCTACGGCTGTCATTCATTAGGCTGACCCTCAGCACTTTTTATTACTTGCAAGTATTCCTACTCGCTAATTATTTTTACTTTAAAATTTTAAAATACCGCGCGTGAAACTGATGCTTACCTACTGGCCACCTTTTATGCCCATCCTTCAGCTGAAAAGACTACGTAACCGTTGCTAACTAATAGTTAAAACATTGCATGTAGATATTTAAATCGGTTTTTAAGATTATAGAATCGAGGAAACTGTAATAAATTTACCTCTACAAGTAAAACTCGAAAAAAATTAAATTTTCAAAAAAGCAGAATTTAAAAAATTAAAAATCATCGTCGTACATGTTAAATTGTTGATTGTTATCGGCACCATCAAAAAGAGCATCCTCGGAAACATGTATACGAAATTATTTAATAATGAGCTTTAATTAAACCAGTACAAAACGTTCGAGAATGGTGGTCCAAAACGTGTCCTGTTCGACGTTTAGCTAATGAGGTCGTCTCTGATGTAAAATTGATTTTTTCGAGAAAGGGCGAGAAAAGGCAAGATTTTTTTGTTTCAGCGTATAAGGTAACTATTGCTTAATATAAACAGGGTTATCCTTTGCCCGCCAAGGCCTGACCCAATTTAAAAAACAGCGCTATGTAAATATTTTTACAATTTTTTTAATTTATGTTTATTGCAGTCAGAGAAAAGAAAGAGGCGTACAAGGATATGATTGCTGCCACATCTGAGGAAAAGCGTACTAAGACATGTGAGATTTACAGAAAAAAAGAATGAATACAAAATTGTTGTGAAAGAGAGCAAGGAAAGAATGCGTGCGGATGAAGCTATCAAAATGCAGAGTGATTTGAAGGCAATAAAAAGCTGTTTTGGAAGTGAGTAAAAAGGGCTAAGATTGGTAAAGGTAGGGGAATGAATGCGGTAAAGAACAAAAGTGGAGAGATTATGTGGGATGAGAGCAATATCAGGGACTGCTGGAGGGAGTATTTCGAAGAATTGTACAATAATATTGCAGGCGTTGAGGATGAGCCTTGTGAAGTGGTATGTGAGAATGTGATGATGGAAAAGGATATCAGTGAGAAGGAGGTCACAACGGCTGTAAGAATATTGAGAAATGGGAAGGCTGTCGGCATAGATGGGATATCCAGTGAAATGTTGAAGTTTGGGTGTAAATTACTAATTTGTAGGCTGCGTGAACTATACAATTTATGCTTACAGGTTTCTGTTGTTCCAGCGGATTGGAAGAATGCTATAATCGTTCCGTTGTACAAAGGGAAGGGAGGAAAGACCGAATGTAATAATTATCGGGCTATTAGTTTATTGAGTATCCAGGGAAAAGTGTTCAGTAAAATATTAATCGAAAGAGTGAGGAATATTACTTCCGACAGAATATGGGGTGTTCAGTGTGGGTTTATGCCTGGGAGAGGATATAGTGACCAGCTTTTTGCACTTCAGCAAGTGATAGAAAAATGTATGAGTGTCCGAAAGAAAGTGTACTGTGCGTTTGTCGATTTAGAGAAGGCATATGACAGAGTAAATAGAAAATAGTTGTGGAAGGTTTTGAGAGACTATGGAGAGAATGGGCAGTTATTAAATATTATGATGGCGATGTATGACAATAGTAAGGCAAGTGTAAGAGTAAACGGGGTTCTGAGTGATTGGTTTGTAATAAATCGGGGTGTAAAGCAAGGATGCGTAATGTCTCCATGGCTGTTTAATGTATTAATGGATAAATGTGTTAGAGACGCATGTAGTGAAAACGACGGTGTTTTGATTGGAAATGTAAACGTGCGAGTTCTCCTGTATGCGGATGATGCTGTTTTGATCTCAGACAGTCAACAGGGATAGATTAGTTTTGTGAATCAACGGAGAGGATGGAATTGAAGGTAAATGCGTGCAAGACTAAAGTAGTAGTTTTTGACAAAGAGAATGGGGAGAATAACTGTATGATGTGGGCGAATGGTGAAGTAATTGAACAAGTGGATGATTTTGTGTAGTTAGGTAAGATATATGTGAAAGATTGAAGAATATATGAGGAGATAAAGAGACGTGCGAATGCTGGAAGGAAAGTTGCAGGTAGTATGTGGAGCATATCAAGGAATGAGTGCCTGTCTAAGGAAGCGAAAATTGCCGTGTATAAAAGTGTACTCCTTCCCACTTTCCTATATGGTAGTAAAACATGGGTATGTCAGGATAGACATAAGAGTAGACTAAACGCCGTGGGTATGAGTTATCTGAGGAGTATTTGCGGCAAAACTAGGATGGTTAGGGTCAGGAATGAGTGGGTCATGAATGAATGTGGGTTAAATGCTCCAGTAGTAGTGGACTTATTATATGAAAGGAGTGTGCTTCGTTGATTTGGCCATGTTGAGAAAATGGATGAGAGTCGAATAACTAAACAGGTATATGAGAGTACAATGAATGGTGTGAGAGGTAGAGGTAGGCCGAGAAAGTTGTGGTTGAATGTGGTTGAGGAAATTCTTAGGAGGAGGAATATTAGGATTTTTAAAAACAGGAGGGCGTGTATGAAACAGTGTATGGCGGTAAATGAGGCAAAAGAGGTTTGCAAGGATAGTTCAGTATGGAGGAAATTATTGAAGCAGAGTTAGGTGTAAAATTATGTATTAATGAGTGAAACATTTTGACTGTGCCTACCCCGGAAGGGAACGGTGTGATGGGTATGTATGTTAAATTAATGTTTTAATATTCATTCGCAAAAAAGCTATATCATACGGCATAATTTCATTTAAACGAATTTGATAGTAGAACACACCCACATTTTAGTCAAAACGCCTAAAATAGTAACTATTCAGTGTTTTTATTCTTTAAAAAAATTAATGAAACATAACTTGCAATAGTGCAAATTTTACTAGTCTATCACTACATATCAGAGTTTCGAATGACATTGGATGTGACCGAGGTGGTTGTAATAGTATTCATGGGGTGCATTATCTTCGTCGTTAAATGAAAAAAATACCTTTTAAAATAACTTTACATGTATTTGGATTTTTCGACTTTTGTCCATCATTTGAGGTCGAATACTCCACTGTGCGACGCTTAGTGTTTCAACTGACGAATAATGGTGAAGTTAAGCTGAATTATGCTCCCTCGATATAAATAGGTATTTTCTATTCTGGTTTCATTTATCGATATCAAAGTTTAAATTTATTTGTTCTCATTTTAAAGAGGAGTACTTAACCATTCCAAAAATATCAATAGAGGTATCAGCCCCTCAGTGAACTACTTCCCGAGATATTTGCCCACAATAGACCATTTACACATGAAGGAATTATTACCCCTCCCCCCACCTATGCACTCTGGAGAGGAATTGTTTTTAAAAAAAATGAGAGGCACTTATAATTCTCAGATCACGTCAAAAATTGACAATGTGTACTCTCAACCAGTTTTTAAAAATCTCATTTTCGTCGCCGTAATTTTTTCAGAATTACCAAAAAAAACTTGCAGGGTTAAGGAGTGTTCAGCGTGAAATAATTAGTCAAGTTGAAGACATCTATATGTAGATATTTTTATTTTATCAATGAGAATTTCAGTCAATTTAAATTATACAATTACTTAATTAATAGATGTTACAAAAATTATTTCAAGCTTTCGACAGCCGATGAAATTCTTCTTCTTCGTTCCAGGGTTAGGCTTTCAGCCTGTGCCGGCTTCACATCACCATCTCAACATTGGCCTCCCAACACTCCTTTTCCCTGATGGCTTATATTCCAAATACAGCATTGGAGACCTCTCTTTAGGCATTCGGTGTACATGCTCTTTCCACTTATTTTTGTACTCCGCTAATCTATCTGAGATCGTCCGCAGACCTAGTTCCTCTCTTATAGATGTACTCCTTAATTTATCTCTTCTTGCACACCCCTTCACTGCTCGAAGAAATTTCATTTCATGTGACTCTATTTTTTTAAGCTCTTTTTGTTTTTTGTCCAACATTCTGACCCATACAACATTGTAGGGACTGCCACAACCTTACACATTAAGATAGAACTTAATTTGGGTTTATTTTCTTGTTTTGCCTTTTAAAGCTCTTCTTATTGTCCCACTTATCCCCTGAAAATTGTTTATTTTATTTGTGATATCTTTATCATCTTCATAAGTTATATCACATGAGTATGACCTAAATATTGGAAGTGGGATACCTGTTCATGTATTTTATCTTCTATAACAATTTTTGTTCTCATTGGATTGTTTCTTAAGAATGCCATTGTTTTTGTTTTTGGTATTGACATTTTTAGGTTATATATTTTACTTCATTGATGTAATTTGTGAACCGCAAACTCATAAGCTTCACGTAGAGCCGATGAAATTAATGCGTGAAATTCGAACGTCGTCTCTATTTTGACGAGGGGAAAAAATCGCTCTAGTTATGCAAAGCAACTTTCAATTTCCGAGTTTTGGTCGGGATGTTTAACGTCTGGAGTTCCCCATGGCAGTGTCCTTGGGCCATATCTATTTAATTTATTCATTAATGATCTTCCTTCCCAGCTCCTTTCCTCCCAAGATCATTTCCTTGTCTATGCTGATGATTGCAAGATTTACAAGCAAATCAATAGTACTTCTGACTATATTCAGCTACAACTTGCTTTAAATCAAACTTCCCTGTGGTGTGTTACCTGGAAACTTAACTTAAACCCTGGAAAACGCAGCATCATGACTCTTGCTCTGAAAACAAAACCCCTGACTTTCAACTACACCATTAACTCAACTCCCTTAAACAGAGTGACAACCAACCACCTAGGTGTTTTAACCGACCAAAAACTGAATTACTCTGACCACATTCAGACCGTAAAAAATAAAGCGATGTCCCTATTAGGCCTTATTTACCGCTTCACAGAAATTAAAGATCCAATAGCACTCCATTCCTACTTCTCAACAATTGTCCTTCCCATAGTATCGTATTGCTCCCCAATTTGGTCTATTTCAGCCCCAACTAATCTAAAATCCCTCGATTGCGTCTCTCGCGTCTTTGCCAAAATTGTCAAGCACAGAGTCCCACATTTCCGTAATATGTCCTCAAACGCTTTGCTGTCCTATCTTTCCATTTCTAACCTCGAAAACCACAGACTTAAAATGGATTTAAAACTCCTCCACAATACCCTTAACTCGACCATTGATTGCCCTGAACTGCTTTCTCTCTTCAACTTCAGGATACCAACTCGATCCACCCGCACCCATACTCTACTCCGTCTGCCTATTCCTACGATATCTCTCACCAAGCGCTCACCTTTATTTCGCCTCTCATCCCTTCTAAATTCACTCCCTCACACTGTCGATCCTTTTTATTTACCATGTAACAATTTCACCACCCTAGCGATATCCCACCTGTCAACAAATTAAATATTTCCCCTTTCCATGTTGGGCTCTCGTTGCTTATTTTTATGCTGTTATTATGTTTTTGTCCTCCTTCATGTTTTATGTTATAGGTTTCACTATAAATTGGCGCTACGGCTGTATGTGAACAATATTTTAAAATAAATAAAGAAATAAATGTCCGGGAAATCCCCCGGCGTGCTAGGCGTCCATCCGCCGCGTATACAATTTATCGGCTCGCCCTTTCCCTCCCTTTCTCGCGGTCTTCGCCTCCTCTCATTCGATTGTTTAGCCGCAGGGGGGGGACGGGAAGGGATGGGGAAGGGGTCACGTCCGTCCTCCCCTCCCTCCCGAATGAAAGCGGTGCGAAGGAGGAGGGAGCACGAAACCGCACAAGTGCCGTCCGTCCCGGCTTCAACCCCTCCGCCCCCCAAGTCGCTCCCAGTCGCCCCCCGGTCGCCTCCCCCAGTCGCCCCCACTCCGCGGTGCGTGTCACGCTCCGAGGGACAGGGATGCGAGGGGCAGTCAGGGCTGCCAACCACAGTTCAGTGAGAGATCAGGCACCTTCCACGGTGCCTCTCTTCCTCGAGAGCTCAGACCGCGCCTCTAAAAACTGCCGGAGCAGTGACCAACCAGGCAAGGCGTAAAGGCCGCTTTACACGGTACATTTTATTGTACAAACGAATGTATCATAGAATGTACAAGAAACTGAATGGAATTAGAGCTGGTTCTATTTCCCGTTAAGTCATTCAGACAATCATACAATTTGCCGCTTTCCACGGTACAATTTCCTTCATGAAGGAATTTGTACATTCGTTTGTACAATAAAATGTACCGTGTAAAGCGGCCTTAATACTTCATTTAAAAATGGAGTACGCATTCTAAATAAGAGGCACTTCTTGCCTTCCCCTTTCGGTTAAGGTAGTCCGAGCGAGATAGTTCCCTAGTCATTATAGAGACCATATTAAAATTATACGTTTTGATTTCACCAGCTGTAGGACACATCAATTACATAGTGCACAATTAATGGTGCAATAATATAGTTTTATATGACAGAAATTGTAAGTAATTAAATGATAATATCTAATTAAATCTTTATCTTGACTCTTTTTTTCGCGCTGTGCGTTTGGAACTCCTCCAAAACGGAAGGTTTTTTGCGATACCTATGAACCTACTGTGGTGACAGCATGATTAACTTTCAAAAATAGTTGAGAAAACATACAAACTACACATGGTTAGTTTTTTTACGACATCTAATTGTTAGAAAAACCTCATTTTGAAAATAATGTCTCTCTGGAGTGCATACACGTACGTGTAAAAGGACCCGGTACTCTTTGGCAAATATCTCGGAAAGTAATGTGGTAAGGGGTTGAATTTTTTGTGTCATTGGATAGGTGAGATATTTCTCTTTAAAATGTGACCGAAATCATTGATTTCTAAGTAAAATGATATTTTGCCTAAATTGCCTTAAATTAGGGAATTCAGATTTGAGCGAAACTCATCGTAAGACACTCGTATTACTCCTGAGCTTTTGACGTCTGGACTTCAGACTGGACTAGGATATGCACATGTTGCTCTCGATTCTCGTGGACGCGAGGAAAGTCAGTGGCAAGCTGGAGATGATGAATTGCGCGTAGTCTTTTCGATTGAAGGAGATCTGAAAACAAAAGAGAATCGACATAAACACCGATTGGAAGCATCGCTCACTACTTGAATCGCGATTATGATGAAAAAATCGCGAATGATGATTCGATAGTTTTTCTAGCGCTTCATCGCGTTCGTCATGAAAGTCGCCGTGTCGTTTCGGTCGCTTCAATCAGTATGTGTGTGTTCCAATTCGTCGCCCTTCATTAAAACATCCCTCAGCGTGGGGACGAGGCGTCCACTGTATTTAAAAGATAATACTCCTTTCGCTAAGTTCATGCACTGAGCGATAACACTCCCCATTTTCTCTTATGCGTTCTAAATCGTACGCGAAGCTGCAAAAGTCGAAAATCAAGTATGCATTTGAAGCCATCTTTTCCGCCTCAGGTCATGTAAGGGAAAAGCTCAGCGATTTAGTTGGGGTTCCATCCACGGAATTCACGGTGTTTCCAAGGTTTCTTAGATGCTCTAAAATTATATCTCAAGGAACCTTGAAGAAAAAAGATGCTCCAGAACAGTGCGGTCAAATTTATACCCTGTCGGCAGTATTCACAGAATTTTGGTTAAGCAGTATCAACTTAAGAGCGCACTAACTACTTGCCAAATAACAAAATGATATTCATAGACAGCACTAAAGCATATCAGCGCCAAGTGTCCTACTATTTTAATTGTTAGATCTAAAACACTCTCCCGGCTGGTTCAGAGGTGCTACTAAATTTGGCGGTCTGTCACAAGCGAATCACCTCGGGTGAAAACCTGAAGCCATCACGGAAATTTTAGACAAAAATACCAAAGATACTGGTGGAATTGATTTCCTCAAATCTGGCGGATGCGACGTGTAGTATTGTTGCTGGATCAAACTCAACATTTTAAGTATTTGCTCTTAGTCAGCGACGCCGTGTTTTGGTGTTCAGTTGTGCTTCATGAGTGCTTTATTCAACGGCAAAGAAAGAGTTAGTGAGACGATTACTGTGGTTTCGAGCATTGGAAGGTTCTTACCACCGCTTTCTTCATCTCTTTCATTCTATGCTACGCCTAACAACATAATAAAGTGCATAAATCAGTCTGTGTGTGTGATTATTGTTATTTAGGATGCCAATTCTATTTTTAAATTCTACGGACCATAGTGCTGTTCATTTGTGAAATTTTATGAATACTCTACGAGCATATTCTCCTTTTTAAAATAATGCATCTAGGAGGAAGCCACGCAAAAAATGTACAAGTGTATATCAGTTGTCGTCACTATTTAAAGTTGTAAACAAAGTAGCTGACATCTAGTGGTGCCATTTGGAACTAAGATCGAGGGGTTTGGACTTCTCACTAGCCTTGTGTTTATGCCGAGATTTTTGCTCGATAGACGATTGTGAATGTGTATGTTAAGGAATTAGCTCAACTGGTCGCGTTGATCCGTAACATCCAGCATAATTTTCCCTCCTTAAAATGCTTGATTTTTTCGCAGACTCCTTAGCGTGTCCCTTTTTGAATCTATTTCTGAATGTAATGGATCATAGGGTCTCAGGTGGTGACATTTGATGAGAAAATGAGGTGAGCAAAACATTTCTGAATTTGGATTATTTTTAGGGGCAGCTATTCATTTAACTTGGGGGCTCCCATAAGCGCGCGCCGCCCGTTTTAAAATCCCTCGCTCCCGGGCCTCCGCGCCATTCCCCCACCATTTATTTCCCAACCTATCGAAGGTTCTGATATGTTGGCTGAAATTGGCTACCACCAAGGAGTTCAATTTCTATTCCGTGGTTACCAATTTGGGAGGGGAGTCGTTAACGACCTCGCCGAGCGTGGCGTTGCTTTCATCAAAGAGTATTCTCAGGCTGCATTGACCAAGGATGAGTAGCAAATGCAGCATCTACTCCAAATAGTCCTCAGGCACCGCAAAGTTATGCCAAATATGACCATAAAGGCACTCACAGTCTTCAATGCAAATATTTTGCGAGCAAAATGTAATAAAAATTCTCAAAATGAGTGATATTAGAATTTAGTCTACGTATTTCCATTATGTTAGTAAATGTTCTCAATGCAAGGCTTTTTTCTTTACATGCCAGTCTCACCCCCACTCCCCAAAGTGGTAACCATTTTCAGCCTACATATCAGAGCCTTCGATAGGTTGGGGAATAAATGGTCGGGGAATGGCGCGGAGGCCCGGGAGCGCGGGCTTTTCAAACGGGCCGCGCGCGCGCTTATGGGAGCCCCCAAGTAAAACGAAAAGCTGCGTTCTCAACCCCTAAATATAATCTAAATTCAGAAATGTTTTGTACACCTCATTTTATCATTAAATATCACCATCAGAGACCCTAACATATAAAAGCGTATCAGGCTCACCTTTGTGGAAGTAATCGATATTGATATCCATTTCAAAATGAAAGACAGTGGTAACTTTCCAGACAGAGTTTATAATAATTACCGACGATGGTTTCAGCACCTATTGCAATTTTCAAGGCCTTGATAATGGCACTGGGTGCTGAAACCATGGTCGGTAATAATTAAAAATTCTCTGTGGAAAGTTACCATTGTCTTTCATTTTTCAATGGATATCAATATGAGACTCTAATACCCATGACTTTCAGACATGGATGCAAAATGGGAAACCCTTAGGCTTCTGGAGGCCCTCGCTAGAGGACTCGAGACGTCTTGCATTGGGAAATACCGTGGTGGTCGTGGTATTTTGATTTATGCAGATATTGCGGCAGTGTCAGTACGCACTCATATGGATATTACAAATCACTATTCATTCTCTCCCTCTTAGAATACTATGATTGAGTTTGAAGTTCGCACCTAAGAACAATTGATCGCAAAATATATCTAATTCGACAACTCCGTCATCATCCTTCCAACTACATTAAATTAAGAACCTCCTTTTATCGAATCCATAAGTAAACAGCGGGTCTATCTCGGAAACACTGATAACGCCTATGATATGCAGCAATTTAAGAAGCAAAACGGTAGCACTAAACAGTATATTCCACACTTAAAAGTCAATTTCCGAACCAGGCTGTGCAGTTGAAATATGAGTTTAAAAAAAGAGGCACTCCGGGAGTGCCGACAGAAGTGAAAACTTGAAATAACTTGAGCATTTTTGAATGTAGGGAATAATTTCGAATAAAGTGTTTTATTAATCAGTAGAAAGTAGTTTCATGTATATAATGAATTAAATATTCATTTATTGCGCTATTGTTCACAATTATTTTACATAAAAATTGTACACTTCAGAATAATCAACTTTCATCCATTATTTCAACAACTCTTTCATCATCACCGCCATCATCATCGGCAATATCTAAAACTGATACAATAGGCTTATGGTAACTAAAGTAAGAAACGAATAATTTTGATTCGAATTTGCTTAAATGTCTTGTAAATACTGCATCAATAGTAGTTTTATATTTCGTTGTGCCAAGATTGCGATCATTAGACATCGTTAAACCAAACTCACTATTTAAAAATTCAATCAATGGTAGATTTTTATCGTCTGCAAAGTTTATGTTGAAATCTCCACTCAAAATCATCTATTTTTTTAATATTTCAAATTTACCGCATAATACAAATTTTTCTATATATCGTAATACAAAATTAACAATTTTAAAAAATTCCAATAAAAACATACATTTTTAATTTACCGCGCATAATTTGTTCTGTGTTTCTGGATGTGAAAGCACAGAAGGCGCGCATGCGCTACATAACAGTTCACGAGACAGCTGTCTATATGTACGGTCGGATTCAAATGTATTGCAAGGAATCGAGCGGCGCCACTTTCGCTTCTCATGGAAATTGAGTTTCACTTACGGCGCTGTTATTCTTTGCTACGCAACGCTATCTATTCATCTGTTTATTCGCACGTATTCAAATGGTAATAGTTGACCAATTTCCTATAATGTGCTAATTTGTTCTAACACTTTCGTTTTGGTTTGGATTTACGATTTGAGCATGGATAATTATTATTTATAAATCACAACGGTTACTCTAAATGATACATTACGTAGTATTTGCCGTAGGTATATTGTATGCCAGGAACGATCTGTGTTTAATAATAAAGTTTGGTATTTCAATTAATCAATACGTCGCAGCATGTCATTGTTATTCAAGCTCATCATATTATGTAATAACAAGTTAGCACAAAACAAGCAATTGCTCAACTGTTACAATTTAAACACGTGCAAATAAACAGCTGAATAGATAGCGTTGCAAAGCAAAGAATAACAGCGCCGTAAGTGAAACTCGATTTCCTTGAGAAGCATAAGTGGCGCCGCTCGATTCTTTGCAATACATTTGAATCCGACTGTACATATATGTATACACTAGCGATAAAAAATTTTTCTCCACGTGTTTCCTTTTTTATATTTCTACAACATATAATTGTAAACACTTCACATTTATAAATTAATTTTATGGCACAACATTCGAATAAGCTACTCAAATTGAACGTATTAAAAGAAATTGAGTTATATTGTATTAACCTTCACTATTCTTGTATCGAGTACACTCTCCTGCACGAGTATGGACTATTATATTATCCGGCACAATATTTGTAGCAACTCAAATTGAATGAACTAAACCGTATATTAGATATATATAATGTAATATGAATAAAATTATAATATAGTTTATTTGACGGTGACGGTGACGCGAGTCCAATGGTTTGTACCCATCCACAAGTACTGTGTATATAGCGAGTATACTGTGTATATACAGAATATACATAATTATACATATATGTAGTAGCGGTGACGGTGACGCGAGTCCAATGTCTTTTACCCATCTACAAAAGTGCTCAACGCGACATAAGAAGTTTTCACTTCAAATAAAATTTAAAGTGTGGAATATGCTAAGTAATTGTTTCGTCATGTCTGAAAAAAATTCCCACAAAGATACGCCTTCAACCATTAATTTTCTGACCATCAAGGCCTGAGAGTTCTTATAATGATCCTGTTATTCATTATTTTATTTGTTCTGGAGTTGTTCTTTTGTACAGACAACAGATCATCAACTTTATTATCATCATTGAGAACTGCCGTGCATCTTTTCGGTTCCTATCCACGCGTCAGGACTTCGTGGATCGGTGCTCGACGACCGTTGAACGGCAACCGTCCATCATCATCGGCTCCCTTTCCCCTTTTGAGTTTTGTGTTCCCTTCGATCCTAGAGCCCTTCAGAACGAACCCACTCCGCCACTGTTTCAGTCGGAACGCATAAAGAAAATTCCAACTCTTTTTTCAATCGGTTTAAAAAAAAGATAACCTGTGTACCTTAATGACGCGCGTTTTCTATTGAAGTAAGATAATAGACGCGAATATATTGATGTGATGATCACATTTTGGTTTTCATAATCGGGTCATTCAAATAAAATGGTGAAATGATCGAAAGCTCTGCCCATTTAAAAAAAAAAATCATCTTTTTCACGCGAATATCCGCGTGTATTGGCAGTGAAATGCGACGATTTTCAAATTTTCTCCCGACTCGTTTTCTCGCTGAAGCCGTTTTTTTTTCAAGATGGCCGATGGAAAATTTTCGGCAATGTGGATGTTTACTCAATCCCCGATATCTCAAGAACCAACGACGACACGGGAGAGAGACTGATAATATACTATTTTGAAACATGATGAAAAAAATTATCTTTCAGTTTTTCTCTTTTCAAATTTTTTCTTTTTCGTTTGTGGAAATCGAAATTGAAATCAACATCTTTATCCTTTAAAAAAAACTGATTTTCGACTGTGGAATACGGCATGAAGAAGGCAAGTCTCGCATTGGTGTGTTTTTGAGCTCAAAGTAATTAAGTTGGAGAATTATCTTAATTTTTGCTGTAGGCGTGTAACCGACCCTTTTGTTTTCTTGAACTGAAGTACAGTTTTATGGCCGGCTCAATAATTTTTTTAGTGTAACCAGGGGAACGCAATTGTTAAAGGAGCAATCAGAACAGTAGAAACAGAACATAGTTGGATTTATTTTTCTGCCTCTTTACAAATAATTGAATCTCGTGCGAGTACAGTCTCAAACTTGATGTTTTGACTATATGCTGTACATCTGCATATCTTTATGGTATGTAAGTCATGCATGCATAGTAGATCTCCCCTCCGACGGAGGGAATCCTGTCCATAAATGATTGAATTAGAGCGCCTAGGCTAGTTCACAAATACAATATTTCTCTTACGAGTAGAATCTCGAACTCTTTAACTTTTTAACCTTTCTGGTAATTTTTAATTGTCTCTGTAATTTCTACGTTACGCATTTTTTTACAGCGCCCCCACGGAAGTCTAAATCTTGTCTAAATGTGATTTATTTTGAGCGCGATTATATTTCTGTTTGATTACTACGTTATTTGGCATGTGGCCCCATCTCTCCTGAGTAAACGGGAGGTCCCCTTATTGTTACCAGATCGAAAACTACGCTATCAGTGTCATTATTTCATACACACGCACCTCAATGATGAAAGCGTCGCGCTCAATAAGTGATGAAAACGCGTCGAAACGCGTGAAGAAATTGACTACTACTCACAAACTTAAGCTTTAAGTCCGTAGTGAACGCAGTTTTTTTTCAGAAAATTTCTAAATGTCTTGATCGTTTTCTTGGGGCAGAAATAGGGCACAAAAGCTGGTATATATAGTATTCCAACGCCAAGAAATTATGCCAAACAGTAAAATAGATTCTACATTCATGTACGAGGTCTGCTCAAAAGGTTCCCGAACTTTTTGAATAGCGCACCTCCAGTTGATTATTATTTAATCCGCTTGGAGGAGTTGTGCCCGCGAAAACTTCCTGAAAATCCACCTTCAACCACTTTGTTGAGATCTTGTTTTGTTGCTTAGTTACGGCCCTTTTTTGTGAAGGGGTGTTCGTGGAGTGCGGCGAAAAATCGGATTCGCGGGAATGACCTCTTTGATGGAGCGGCGATGTTCTGTGAAATTCTGAGTGAAACTGTGCAAATCCTTCTCGAAAACTTTTGAATTGATTACCAAGGCTTATGGATGCTACGTATGGTGAGGATGGAACGTGCCACGTGTTATGAGTGGTTTACACGGTTCAAAAACGGGCGGCAGTCAGTGGAAGACGACGAGCGTTCCGGGAGACCATCAACGTCAACTGATGAATCACCCTACATATAGGGTTATATAACCAATAGTTAAAACGAAAAAGGCCTTTAAACATTTTAAACTTATGCACCCTTCCGACGAGAAATTTGAAGATTTAATTCTCGAGAATTATGCTTGAATTGAAAAAATTTTGGAGACAAAATTATAAAATAATGAAATGAAATGGAAATCATGTGCATGAAATAATTATGAAAATACGTCGTGAAAATATAGGGAATTGACATCAATAGAAGGCTGCCTTCGACCGAAAAAAAGAGAAGCCTGACGTCGTGAATGCAAATGAAATATCTGCTTCCCACAAAAGTAATATTTCGTGTAGAAATAAAAAAATCTTGAGCGCATTTTAGGATGCCGTAAAAGAAAAACAAAAAAAAAACAGCCCGGGAAAAAAGTATCCCGTGCGGGGATCGAATCCGTGCTGTCTGGACCACTGTCAAGCACGGTAGCCACTTTGACAGTTGAGTGAGAGGCCCGTCGGAAGGGTACTTGTATGAGTTTAAAATGTTTAAAGGCCTTTTTTTGTTTTAACTATTGGTTATATAACCCTATATGTGGGGTGATTCATGAACCACATACAGCGGTCTGTACAACTAATGAGTTTGAATAAAATCTGAGACCCGGTTTCCTTATACTCCCCTTGTTAGATATCATCTCCGGCCATGTGTTCAGCTCGTAGTGCCATTTTCAGGGTCCCGGATACGTAAGAGTTCTGTCCAGTCTTGTGTCCGCATGTATGCATGAACACGGAACCCAAGTGGTGGGTGGTTGGTGAGGGGTGGGTGGTGGAGGGTGGGTGGTTGGGGAGGAGACCGGAAGTGGAATGGGTTGGTGGGACAATTGAAAGGCAAATCGCAGTCGACACCGTGTCCGAAGTCATTCGGGGGAATTAAGGGAGCGTGCTGTGAGGGGAATTCATTCCTAAATGTTGGCCTCCTTGCGAATGGAGAGCTTGAATGGACGCCCCAGTGATGCTGCCGTCCAATGATCGTGGATCGAAGGCAGAATGCCACATGAAATCAGAGCGAGCGTGAGGAACAATTGAGACCCGAATTGCGACGGCCTAGTCGAGTGATGGATTGTGGACTGTTTCCATATTTTTCCCGATACTTGTTCTGTTTGCATTGTGCGTCTATCAACGCTTTGACGAGTGCAGAAATAAATATGTGCAATATTCCTCGAGGATACATTTTTGTGGAAAATTCCACGCCTTTATTTCTGCATTATTCATAAATCCCTCTCAATTCCGCCGAAAACTTCGGTTTTTATTTTAAAACACTTTGTCGTTAATTTTATCAGGGAAAATCTTTTTCGGATGGGGGTGTTTGGTCTTCACTGCCTTATGACTGTGCGTAATCAGTATGTACTCGAAAATTTGTCTGAAGTGAGGAATAGCTTGGAAAATGTAGTCCCGCACTTTATGTAATGTAAAGAATAAGTCTAAAAATGTCTCTTGTAAGAAATTTTGCCAGCGCATCGCAGCATCAGACCAAAATCTTCAAATAATTATATATGTCTACAAATTGATTGTCATTCGTAGCCAAAAAGCATAAATGGCTGTAAACTAAACTATCCAAATCGGGAGTTTCTTTCGTTAAATGTTTTTGATCTGAAGTTATGGGTTTCACCTGCAGACTTAATTGTATATGAATGACTAATATCACTTTTGATGACTTTATCTTATGCGGGTGTACCATTCATTGACGGTCAACAAGTTTTTAAGAGTCACCTTATCAGTTTCTTGTCCTTTGTTGGCAGTTGTACTAATAGCGTAACCTTTCCCGTTGAAGCTTTCTTTACCCTGAGACATGCGAGCAGCCATCTTACTTGAAGCTCTTATTAATTACTCAATCTCCGACTCTAAATGCTTTTCATTCTTCTGCACCGTATATTACGATTTGTGTCTAAGGTAACAGTCATATTTATTAGTGATCGCTACATAATTCGACATTCCATCTCGCGTTTAAAAATGAAGTTGTTGGTCCCCCTTTTGGTATTGAAATCGAAGTACACATATTAAGAAAATTTGTCAAAGCGGTCGAATATTTCAACCATAACTGAGCAGAAGTGTTGGGAAAGAAAAGGAGATGGCGACCTAGAATATCCTTACTTGAGAGTGTGATGTCAATCATAAACTGCAACTCCTACGGGGAAATGAAAAAAACAGCCTTAGAAAGAGACAATTGGCTACAAAGACAGCGACAAGGCCTGGCCTTTTGAGTGACGACGAACTGAGAAGAAAGTCCCGTGTAATATTCAATATCGTTTATTTCATAGAGGGGTAATAGTTAAGCGTTCGATTCATTTAAGTTGCTTTCCGGAAGTTCAGAGGCTCACCTTGTTCCCGTTGTGATGGAAATGGGAAAATGTACATCCCCGCAGTCCGAGAGCCGTATGGCCTGACGATAAGTTCTCCCCGAGGGGTACTCAACTTCAAAAACAAGTGTACTCCGCATTTCCACTTTAGCCATTTCTATCCATTTCTGTCCATTTCCATCCATTTCTAACAATTTCTGTCCATTTTTAACCATTTCTGTCCATTTCTATCCATTTCTAACCATTTCTGTCCATTTCTGTCCATTTCTATCTATTTCTAACCATTTCCGTCCGTTTCTGTCCATTTCTATCCATTTCTAACCATTTCCGTCCGTTTCTAACCATTTCTGTCCATTTTTAACCATTTCTGTCCATTTCTATCCATTTCTAACCATTTCTGTCCATTTCTAACAATTTCTGTCCATTTCTGTCCATTTTTAACCATTTCTGTCCATTTCTATCCATTTCTAACCATTTCTGTCCATTTCTAACCATTTCTGTCCACTTCTATCCATTTCTAACAATTTATGTCCATTTCTGTCCATTTCTGTCCATTTCTGTCCATTTCTATCCATTTCTAAACATTGCTGTCCATTTCCATCCATTTCTATTCATTTATGTCCATTTCTAAACATTGCTGTCCATTTCCATCCATTTCTATCCATTTCTGTCCATTTCTAACCATTTATGTCCATTTCTGCCCATTTCTGTCAATTTCTAACCTTTTCTCTCCATTTCAAGCCGTTTTTGTCCCTTTCGCAACCATTTCTCAAAAAGCGTACACCATTTCTCAGAGTTGCATACCCCTCGGTTCTCCCGATGCCTTCAGATGGTATTCCTCGGAGAGATCCTCTCCTTCACGAATCTGTCTGCTCGATGCTCCCGATTGGCGCGACGGTTGGTGTTACAAATCGGTGACACGCTTATCACATGCATGGGGCAATAATTCGGCAAAATTCACGACTTTAATTAAGAAAGCCAATCACTTCCCCATCATGGTTATCATTGGTCCTGCATTTTTCACGCGTTCATTCATCGGATTGGGAATAGGCACTTCTAAGAATATTTGGAGTTTTCTATATTTAAGGGTCGACTCCATCAACCCAATATAATATCGAAAAATGAACCAAAGTCCGCCTTCGCTGCCTCTTCATTCGTTAAGAGAGAGAGAGACACCCTTCAAGATGGCGTCCTCCCTAAATTTCCGGATTAAGGTGCCAAAGTGATTTTTGGTTTAATAACCCTTTGAGTGCGCCATGACGTGATATCACGTCATGGTTGTCTTTATGCTGGTGCTGATGACGTAATATAACGTCATGGCTACCGTGGGTGTTCACTAGGGAGCCTAGTGAAAGTTCCCTTGTAAGATCTGGAACACTTACTGTACCCTTGACGTGATATAACGTCATCAGCACCTGCGAAAGACAACCATGACGTAATATCACGTCATGGCGCACTCAAATGGTTAAGAGAGGGGGATTGTGTGGCAAAAGGGCTCCATTACTAAGATTGGATGATGGGCCATCAACAAGTTTTAATTGCTCGGAGAAATCTAATGAGTGTATGGCTCATTAGTGGATTCAGTGAAGTACAACAGCTTCAAATCACCTTTGGGTGGTCGAGGCAAGACGAGGGCGCTTGAGCGGAGAGAAGCGCCGTGTCTCGTCCATCGCGGGAAACTGCGCTTCGCGAAGGCAAATCACTTCTTCGCTCCCATCTTCCTCGCTTAGACATTCGCCCCTCTCCCCTCGGAGAAGGCCGGCGCTCATCTTTCATAAGTTCAGAGAATCGTCCTGAAAATGTCCCTTTTCTCTGTGTCTCTCTCCCTCTCTGCCTCTCACACTTTCCATTTGTAATTGAATCAAGGGTTGGCGAAATTTTGCGCCCTTCATCGCCCTCTGTGCACCGATTTGGAAGTCGTTTCGCGGCGAAGGGTCGCATCGGTCACTGGGGGAATGGGACATTTGGGCGCGATCGTAAAATGACGTCACATTTTCAGCCTTTAGGCCGACTTGACGTACACTTAAGGGGCTTCGCATATGAGATGGCGTAAAGAGAAAGAGAGGCTTTATTGACCAGCAGAGTATCAGTCGTATTGAACCATAATGGTGTCCTCGCGAAGCCGCACTGAACACTTTATTTATTTTTTTAAATTATCCCTCAGTCGACATAATGTGGATTAATTCTTCAAGGTTTTTGAGTGAATTACATGCACTTATATTTTAATAATATCGCATTGAAGACCAATGAGTCTATCGCGGGTGAAAGGGTCAGTACGAAAACCATACCATATGTTTAATTTGTTTTGAGCAATTATTTATACTATCTGTGCCTGACTCTGTCATTTTAATTGCGGTTCAGGACTGCTTGCATCGGATTAATCGAGGTTTAACATCTCTGTAGTACCTATTTGTTTCGAAGATAATTTCAGTTTTCCGGAACGACTTCGCCGACAGCGCTTATGGACGCTCACCGATACGTTTTCGTTTTAACTTCGTCGGCGACCGTATCCAAATCTACTTCGTTCGTTCTAATTCGTTACCCCTAACCCCTAAAATAACTGGCCCCTAGCGTACGTAGTACAAACTTAGGGCTGTAATTGGATAGGAGCATTCCCCAATACATGCCGAGAATAAACAATGAGAATTAATCATGCGAGGTATTTCATGCGAGGCAAAATATTGCTATTAGTGGAAAGTCACTAAACTCAAGTAGGCGTTTTAGTCTGTGTAGCACGAGTGGGAATCTCCAGGTTCTTCTTTTGCAGGTATTCTTTCTTATTATTTTCGACCAAGGTGAAAAGTATGTTTCAGTTTATTCGATACGTACATTTTGGTTTGTAGGAGCACCAGGTCTTTCGTGGTTTGTAAGAAGCTCTCCGTGTGTTACCTTCGAGTTAATCGCTCGTGAAGTTAAAACCCTATAGGATAAACGTAATATTCTAAGTTACGTCAATAAAATCTTAGCGCTCGAGAACAAAGGGTGACGCTACATGTCCATGACATCATATAAAACACGCAAAGCGTCCCATCACGCGTGCTTCGAGGTGGTTTCGTTGTTCCCCTTGTTTCTCATGAACATTGTAGTTGTCAGTTCCGAGGTTTCTTGTCAACTTAGAACTCTTGATGATGAAATGGTTGTATGCTGAAAAATTTCCATCTTGGAAAATACCTAAACGTCAAAATCAGGTAGATAGCACTTGGAGTTCAGCAGAAAAGTTATGTATTTGAAATTGGTATTTCTTAAATCTTGGAATGGTGAGTGAGAGGATCGTTCACGAGGTTTTTGGAAAATATGGTAAAAAACGAGAGAAGAGAATTCTAAAATAGTAATTAAAGCATATAAGCCGAACGAGTGTTTACGCAGGAAGGCATGGCATCTCAGCGTCTGGTCGTCCGTAACATTCAACCGAAGTCGCGTCGGAAGAGTTGGGAGTGCGGGAACACTCCCGCGCCGAAGTGTCCCAGAGCCGTTCGCTGCGCCCTCGCGTCGCCAAACTCGAGTGTGGTTCATGCGTGTCGTGGCACGCGTGTGCTGGAGAAGTGTGGTGACGCGTGACGCCCCCCTTCGCAGAGGGAGCATTTGGTTCCCGAAATTGAAGCCACTGTCCTTGCGCACCCGGCCATCTTGTACGATGCAAAAAAAAATCATTGTCCGTAAGATTCCAGTGTGTTTAAACATGAGATCACCCTTAATTTTTACTCATGATATCAATGGCATTACCTGTTCTAGTATTCTTGGACAAAAATTTATCATACTACGGGTGCCTGCAAGCCCGCACATCCACTGCAGCGGAATTAAATTAGGGGACGGTCGAGGGATCCACCATGATGAATTATCCAAGATTATGGTAACTACGTGGATGCCTTCATTAATCCTCGCGAAAATATCTAATGATTAAGATTACTAAAAGCAGTTAATAACGTCTGAATATAATGTCCAATCCCCAGATGTGATTATTCTTCGATTATGTATGACGTAACAATACGCGAGTCGATGGTGATTGCTCAGAGCAGAGAGAGTATAAACATAAGTTAATGCAAAATCATTTCAGTATCAATCATGATATTAATGACCAAGGTATCCTGTTCCCTTGCGACCGTTTTTCGTAAAATCTACTGATACCTAAAAGTGCGTAAATGCACTGCAAACGGCATAGCTTAGTGGACGGCTGAAGGATGAGCCACAACTTGAGTTCGCAAAAAGTCGGAATGAACTAACACGCATTTGCCACTGCTGTACATGATTCGTGTGGTTGATTTAAACCATTCGGCACATTTCATTTAAGAACGAATGTCTTATAAATCTTAGATCCAACGCGCTACGAAGCATAATAATTTGCCTTACGGCACGATTAACAATCTTAGAAATAAGTGTTCACCTTTGTAGGCAGGAAAAAAATAACGAAGGAACAAAAAACTGAAAAATTGAAATAATTCAAAAAAGTAACCCGCGACCTTTTTTTTATGTTGATCCTCATTGCCACTAGATACAGAGTAGTTCGAGAGTCTTAACCCTTTAACGCCTAGCGTGTCCATGTGATCACAGCAAACATTTCTTGCTTTTCATAGCCCTCCTTTCCGTATTTATCAAATTTTCGTAATGCGAGTTTGGTAACAATATCTCAATATATTTATCGTCCAAAAGACAAAGTATTAATTCAAGTCAACTGATTGTTTTGATATACAGATTTCTCGAAGTGGTCGCCTATGAGAACAGTATCGACCTCAAAACTTCCAAGCTATGCAAAGGCATCTTTTGATGCAACCAAACTTTTCACTTCGGTGCCTGCGGATAAGCCATTACATTAGTAAAAACACTCCGGAAATGACAGTTACATGGTAAACGAGATTAAGTCACTTCTAGAATTATGCGAGGAACAAAATAATTTCATGTTCAGTGGTCGTTTTTACAAACAAAAAACTGGCCATGCCATGAGTTCTCCTCTGTCCGCTGTTTTAGCCAAAATTTTTATAGACAACCTAGAGTGTAAGTTATTTAACTGTAATCATCCGTTGTTGAAGATTGTTCACCATTGGTACCGCTATTGCTATGCTTTGTATATGGAGAGGTTCCTGGCACCGGCTAGATGCTTTCGTGTTCCTTCTAAACTCTGTTAATAAATCAATTATTTTTACCTTCGAATACGGTGGAGATAGTGTAAACGTTTTGGACGTTAGCATTTTCACCAAAAGTGGTAACTGCGACTTGGCTATCAATCGAAAGTCAACTGTCGCTGACGTGATTATTCCTAAGACTTCCGTTCATCATCATTCTCATAAAATAGCATCACTGCGAGCCATGATACATAGGCTACTGAGCATACCTATGTCACAATTAAATTTTGACATGGAGCTCAACATGATTTAACACATCGCTGTACAAAAGGGTGATGATACAAATTGTATTTTGAAATTGCTAAAACGTTCACTTAATAAGCAAGTGGTAACAATGACTACCACCATTCAACCAAGTAAGATAAGCCTAGCTGGGGCAAGGAACCATTCACTGAAAAAAATGTCACACAAATTGTGTAATATCATTTCTGTTGATAAGATTAGAGTGCCCTTTTACAACATATAAAGTATCGGTAAAATACTTTTTAATTCAAAAGACAGGTATTATAAATTACAGAAAAATGGGGAGTACAAATTAATGTGTGACGTTTGTATTTGTGTGTACATGGGACAAACCGGTTGGACTTTCTTGAAAAGGGTAAGAGAACACAGAACTGCTTTTATTAATGGTGACGATACTTCTAGTTTTGCCAAACATTTGTGTGACAACCACCACCGGTGTGCTTTTGACCCAATCGTTTGCGATTGCACTGACAAGGGGAGGAAATTAGAATTCCTCGAGCTATTTGAAATTGTCAACACGCAATTTAACCTTTGTAATGACCATGTATTCAAAACCCATTCCTCCCACCTAAATATTAGCCTAACCCTCTTCCCTGCCCCCCCCTACGCAAGCAATCTACAAATGACGTAAAAAAATTTTGTGATTCCCTGACCTTCTAGAACCGTCACCCCAATTAACCCCCCCCCCCCCACTTCCCTCTCACTGGTGTACATAAACTTGCCCACCCGACGAGAAAAACGCCTTGAAAATGGTGCACGTGCGCCGAAACCATGGTCGGTTTTTTTGTTAACTAATGAGTTGATTTAACTAATTATTTTATTTCTTAATAATGTTTGAATTTTAATTTTTTGAGGTTAAATAATTCTGTCCAGGGTCCCAAATGTTCGCGGCGTATTCGAGGTGTGGCCAAACCAGTGCCAAATAACACCTCTCTTTTGCTTTCTCATCCGAGGACCTTCCTATTCTACGCTTCATAAATCCTAGTTTCTTTAATGCTGTGCCGCGCATGTTTTTTATGCGTGTTCCCCACGATGTATCCAAATTTTGAGTATGAGCTTCCTCTTCCTCTTGTATTGTGATTTGTGAAACTACTGTTGGCGCTGATATGTTTTTACTTGTCCACTGCCATATTTTTGTTCGTGTTTGCTACATTGTTGTTTGTATTGAACACACAATGATTGAAAGTGATTACTGTAACTCAACGTCCAGTAAGCAATGTATATGTGTATTAGAACCAGCCGTTTCATACACACATTAGATGAAGGTGACCCCGAAACAGGTTATTCTTAGGGGTGCTTTTATTCCACATTAAAATGGATGTCTCTTCTTGTGCTTTATTGTGTAATTATTAATGGTGGAATAAATCATTATTATTATTCTATAATGTAAACATATAAACGTGACACAAGGGATATACAGGGAACAAAAATGATGTTGTTAATACTAATCGGCAGATTTAAAAACATGCATTAGGGTACAGATGAATTAATCAGCTACACTATCTGTCAACTAACCTACTTCAGAGTCTTAACTCAGCCATTCTTGTCTCTTATTGATCGCGGGAAAAACGACATTATTAACCTTTCTTTTGTACAATGTGTTTCCCTTTTTTTTCTTATGATCTGTTCGATGGTAGTATGTTTGAGTCCGTAAGATATTGATAACTTCGTCGGAAAATAAATCGATTCTGAATTTACATAAAATATTGAGTCTCATTTTCAATCGACGGTATGAAAGCGATTCCCATCCAAGCTTTTGCAAGAGGTCGGCAACACTAACGAGACTATCATAACGGCCTTTTTCGTATCTTGCTGTTCTTCTCTGCACGCGTTCTAACTCTGTTTTTAAGCCTACCTTAACGAGGATGCCATGCGTTGGTGGCGTATTCAAAGTGGGGTCTGACAAGGGAGAAGTAGCCGAGTTCTCTAACTTTATCGTTGTACTTTCCAATTACTATTTAACAAATTCCAATTTAAGAATAGCTTAACCTGTTATTTCCCGAATATGTTTGCTCCACGAGAGATCAGTAGTTAGTTTTAACTCTGAGATATTTTACAGAATCTCTAATTGGGTATTCTGTGCCTAATAGTTGTACCTCCTTTAACCTCATTTGAGATGGTACCGTCTAATACTATTCTCTGTGCGCGATTGCTGAGGAATTCTCTAGTCCAGGAAATTACGTCATCATCTAAGCCGTAAGATTTTAGTTTTATTTATAATTTAATGTGGGACACTTCATCAAATACTTTTTAGAAGTCAAGAAAAATCTCGTCCACTGGAACATTATCTTCACCTGAGACTAAAATATCTTGGGAAACAGTGCCAATTGAGTTTCACAGGATCTTTCTTTCCTGAATCCCTGTTTTGCTATTATCAGCAAGTTTCGCATATTGAGTGAGTGAGTCTGATAAATGACTGACCTTACAATAATATGTTTAAGGACTTGAGATCCATGTTAGGGACATCGACCTGTAATTTAATGGCTGTTCCTTATCACAACTATTAAATATGGCCGTCACATTAGCAATTTTCCAGTCTTTGAGTACTATGTGTTCTTTGGCGGATTTACTAAATATTATCCACAAGTAGGGGGCTATCTCTGAAGTTAGCTCTCTTTACACGCGGGAAGGAATTTCTTCAGGACAGGGTGACTTATTTGGACAGCGATTTTAACAAATTTTCCATTGCGCGAGCACAAATATCAATAGGTGGCATCGTTTTCCGGTAACTATCGTTAACCGTCACGGATGTGTTCTGCGAAGACTTGGTGAACACGCTTTGGAAGTAGGAGTTTCATAAGTTAGCTTTGTGTGAGCTGTTTTTCAATGTTTCGCCATTATAGTTTCTCAGTGGATTAAGTGTAGATCTTCTGTCTTGAACTTCCCTATCGTATGACCAAAACGCTTTATGATTATTCCGTAACTGTTCTACAAGTCTTTTTCTTTTGAAATCTATGAATGTAAAGTAAAAGTCTCAAAGCAACATCTTCAACAAATGTGACGTCGAACTAATGAGATATTGCCTTGAAAGAGAAATTGCCCTTAAAGCGTCATCCTTCAACAAAAGCCTGAGATACGCTGTCTCACTTCCTTCAACTCTAAGGAATATCAAAACCTCAGCCACAGCGTTGTCAAACCGCTGCGACGAAGTTTCGGCAAAATACAGCGATTCCTTAAAAAATCATCGTCAAACGTCGATCAAAAGATGATATTCATAGTACTTTGACTAGGATAACGATAAGGTTCATCAATTGTCGCAGTATTTGATGTTACGGAATGCTTGAGGTGGAGATGGTCGTGTTCCCTCCTCAGTCCCTTCCCCGCTGACAATGAGAGGAAGTCGGTCTTCCGTGGGTTCCACACTCGAGAGCGGGGGTCGAGTTTAGTGACGGATATTCGGAGGGATGAAAAGGGTCGGTACTCAATCGCCCAATCCACACAAACCAAATATCCCCGGTGTCTATTTTCTGAAACTCCTCCGATTCTTGAATGGTTCCCAACCTAATCAACTCGTCCACCCGATCGAGAAATCGTCGAGGTCTTCATTTTTTCACGAAGCCCTCGTCGATCCAGCCGCAATGGCGTTGAGACTGAAGTTAATTCGCGGGGAGACTTCAGTTAGTCCTCTCGCATGCCCATCGTTCGTCTCCAATGCAATTCGCTCTATCGCCGCGTCATAATGATAATGTCGTGACATATTGACACGTGCTCTCTTTCTCTTCCCGACAGATCCTCTTCTGCACGCTCAACACTCACAAGGTGGACATGGCCAAACTGCTGGGCGGACAAATCGGCCTCGACGACTTCCTATTCGTCCACCGGAAAGGTCAGTTCTCTCTCTCTCTCACTCTCTCTGTATCGTCTCCTCTCGTTTTTGCGGTGCTTGTCGTTTTGTTCGTCTCCCCAACTCGCCTCGTCCACCTCTTCCTTCCACGACAGGTATCCGCCCTCCTTTCCTCTCTTCTGCCCTCCCATCTCAATAGAAAATCTTGAGGACCCTCCTCTCTCTCTCTCTCTCGGCCTCTCGTTCTGCACTTCCCTTGTCTTCTTCTTCTACTACTTCCTCTGCTCTTCCGTTCGATTCCTCGTGCTCCTCATGTAATCCGATCGTCTGGTCCACTGTATCTCCACCTCCAAAACCAGGTTCCCTGAGGTTTGTATCGCTGCTCGTCCCGTCCTCCGATCGAGGCTCCTCTGCGAATGTACGTTTCCCGTTTCAGCGACCATTCCAGTGTCGCCTCGGGCTATCCCTTCTGGGAGTCTCTCTCCTCTTGTGGGAGTGTATAAGACACGCTCTCTGTTTGACGCTCCCTCAACCGCTGCGCCGCCGTCTCGCAAGTTTTCGGATGTGGTCTCTCCACGGCTGCAAGTATTTGTGCATTGTTTTCGAAGTGCACCCACCTTTTGCATGTTGCTGCGGGAACCTCGGTGTCAGGGGGCATGAGGCAGGGGGTGACGGGGCACCAGCCAGCCGATTACGTGGGGGAGATCGGGATATGGGAATTAGAAGAGGGAAATGTCGGTGGCGAATAATTGTCCGTGAAAAGAGTGCCGAGCTGTCCTGCCTCGCTTTCATCTCGGTCGCAAATTCTGAGGGGAAACAAAGTGGCGGTACCTATCACGTACTATCGCTTCTTGTACCTCCCAAGTGACCTACTAGTAGAACAAGATTAACCCTAGTAAACTTTATCCTCGTAATTTTGACGGCCTGCATCCCTTCGCCTTGAGCGAAAGTGCAGTTACTCATCGGTTCTTACTTCGATATCTACACATTACATTTTCATCTACGCAATAACCTTGCGAATAACCTCAAGGGTGTGTTGTAGGGAGTGGGTTTGTTCAAGATGAATTTTAATGTACTCCGGGTAAATTTAACTGAAAGAGTATTAATAGCATGTTGCTCGATCCAAAATGAAGTCTTCGAGAGGGGAAGGAGGAGTGGACAATGCCTGACAGCTAGAGACATGTATGCACCCAGAGTGACTCTCAGTCTCAGAAGGGCGTGGGACTGGAAAACAGAAACCGTCCGGAGAAACCCTTGGAAAGGGTCGTGTGCTGGGGAGGTAAGGGGAAATCACAAACAAGAACATTGAATGTCCTAAAAGTTTGAGTCGAATGTCTATAGAATCTACCGACAGATGTCTGTAGAATCTACAGTGTAGATGGATCGTTCGCCGCTGCTGGTGAGGGGTGGTTAACAAAAATAGTGAAGGCTTGGGAAATCCAGGGAGAGGGCGTATGCTGGGGAGGAAGAGGGAATCAAGAACAAAAACATGGAAAATCCAAACGTCTTATCCTTGTGGATGAGTCATCAGCCGCTGCCGAGTACCCACTGCAGAAGTGCCTGGGCATGACGGTTTCTGCTAAAACCAGGTCGTCAATTGTTACAATTGTTATTCCTAATTTGATTGGTTGATCAATTTTTAGACTTCATTTGTCTTTTCACCATTCTCGAGTTACTTTTTCTAGGGCATAAATTAAGAATAATCTTGAGAGTCCATCTCTTTGACTTATTCCTGTTTTGATTTCGAAGGGTTCCGAAATTTCGCCCCTGAATTTTACTTAACTTTTTTGTCAGTGAGCGTCTGTCTAATGGTTGCAAGTGTTTTTGGGTCGTGCCATTGTCAAGATTTGATCGAGAGATTCGCGATAAACTGAATCAAAGGCTTTTTTGAAGTCAACGACGGTGCAGATAATATTCTTGCAGTACACCTTTTGGTGCCGAATTGTTAGTTTTAGATTTGGAATTTGTTCCGGGAGTGATCTACCTGGCCTGGCGCCTGCTTAATATTCGTCAGTTTTGGATTTCAGATTTTATTGAACATGAGAGCATTGTGAGAGAATTTTATATGTGACAGGAAGGAGTGGAATTCCTCTGTAGTTGTTTACATCTGTTCAATTTCCTTTTTTCATAAAATGGATGAATAAGGACATTTTCCCTGTCATTAGTGATTTGTTCAGTTCGCTAAAATTTTGTATTTTTTGTGTTATTTCTGCTGTGGTTTTTGGTACAGCTGCTATCACGAGTTCCGCTATGATTCCACGTTCACCTGATGCCTTAATGTTTTGGGGCTCTTTAATTTTCTTGTAGTTTCTTCTTTATCTGGTTCTTGTGAATAAGGATTGTTTTCATTGGGATCTTTTGGTGGGAATTTTTCCTTACGTTCTGGGCAGTTCGGAAGTATTTCGAAATAATTAACAAATTCTCAGCCATTGTCTTGATTGATAAGTTCCAGTTTCCCATTTTCTTTTCTAAAGCGATGGTTATGGGGTTGGTACCCCAATAGTTTCTTTTTAAATGTTTTGTAAATGTTTGTGTTGTTTTTCTGGAAGTCTTCTTCGAATTCCAAGATTTGTTTTATATTACCTTTTTATTCGTCTGTTTAATTCGGATATTAATCTATAAATATTAAAGTTTTAATAAAAATCTAAAAAACGGGAGGCATTTTCCATAAAATCCTCCGCTCTCAAAATTTACAATGTGGTACATAGATGAATGCAAGAGGCGATAAAAATACATACAGGATCGTTTGAATGATATTTCATTATATTTGAAAAACTATAAATAAAATTATTACAGCGAAATGGACAAATCTGTATACAACGAAATGTTTCGCTCGCATTTGAGATAACAGGTAAATTAGTAATGAATTTGTCTCATAAAATTTAGTAAGTAATGAAAGGGTATAATATTAGGTTTGATAGAAGTTGAACGATGCGATATTTGCTTAAATACTGAAAATTAAAATAAATTTCTCGCATACGTTAATAAAAATCTAACAAAATAAGTTTAAACATGAAATAAACTATTTAACACATGAGATAATGAGATACAATGAATAATTTATGCTATAACATGCTGAAATACTTGTTAATCCATTATGGCTGGGTAAGTACGCCGCTGATCACGCCGCCGCCGCAGGTAAAAACCATCGGCTCGGCGCGCCGACAGCGCGCCGCCGGCCGCCGACCCATTTTCAGCCGGCGTCCGCCGCCGATATTTTATCCATCGGCGCACAGCTCTAGTTGTAAGGCCATCTTCTTACGTTTCCTATTAAGATATTGTCTGCTAACAACACCAAACACGTTAAACTACGCCAAAGACTCACTGGACCCAATGAACAAGCCCGGGGTTCATGCCGCTATTTCGTATTGCGCATCGCCTCGGCGAAAGGATGGATGAAAATTGATAATCACTATGTACCTCCTCCTGCATGATATATCTTCCTAGAATTGTGTGGATGTTTAGCATAATGTCGCTAAATTGTGTCGAGGATGATACGAGAAAAATTAATAACTATAATTGTGTATGATTTTACACTTTCCCGGCGAATAATATTTGTGTAATTCTCTCGGGCTCGCCACCGGGTAAGAAATTTACAGGCAGCCGACGTTTCGGGTTCCGACTCGTTACCCATTTTCAAGGCTGCCTGTAAATTTCTTACCCGGTGGCGAGCACCGAGAGAATTACACAAACTATAATTGGCTTTCCTTTGCCTTTGATTGCTTTCATTTGCTTTCATTTTGCTGACCAAAATGCCATTCATTCAACAGCTCCACTACTGGAGCATCTAACCGGCATTTATTCATCAGCCACTCATTCTAACTCCATTCATCCCACTTTTTCCACGAACACCTATCAGGTACTCCATTTCAGTTGCCTTCAGTCCATTCATAAAGGGGCTGGGTACCTCGCGAAAAAATCTGTTTGCTGACACTCGACTTTTACACTGCTACGATGGATTGGCGGCAGATAAAAAAACTACTGTTTTCACGATTCCCTGCAAAGATGCAGATATGTCGCAAGTTATCTCTTTTTGTGCGATTGTTTCATTACTACAGCGATAAACTCGTTTATTTAGTCTAAATCAACCATTCTTAATCATCTTGTAGATTTCAATTAATTCCTAAGTCTCTCTTTACGAAATGTCTCTCACTACAAAGCACAGTTAGAGTGCAAAATTGTCGTATTATAGAAAAAAAGTGATATGAGGGAGAATTTTTATTTTAATTTCAGCATGATGATGGAAATAATGACTTCGGAAATGCAATAGTTGATTGGACAACGCAGAAATACATCCCTTTCCGATTTTATGATGACGATGATGATACTGAAAACTTTGTCAAGATGTTGAATCCCGCCGTTACATTCCCTAAAAGGACATAGTTGCGAGAGATGGTACTTGACTGTTATAATAGGATGCAGAAAGCGGTGTTGCAGTAGCTGAAACAGAATTAAACCAGCCTGTCTTTCACCATCGATGGCTGGACATCCATTCCTGGAAAATCGTAGTATGGAATCACGACGCATTTCATAAACGAGAAATGGGAGTCCCAATCTCTTGTTATTGACTTCGTTCCATGCAATGGTAACCGCACATACATTGCTGAAGTTTTTATGAATATCCTAAAACCCTTTGAACTTAAGAGCAAGCTGCAAGGAGTTACCGTGGATAACGCCTCCGCAAATGCTAAATTGATGGAGGAACTCGGCAAGATGCTACCAAGTTTTGATGGTAGTGATCAGCATTATAGATGCATGGCCCATATACTTGAAATGCCAATATAAGTGGCAAAATAAGATCTTTATGTTTAAAAATTAAAACAAGTGAGAAGTTACGAAATACACTCTGTAGTGCTTGCGAAGCTGCGGGGGAACGATCATTAAACCCTATAATTGATGTTCCGAGTGGGTGAAATTCAATGGATAATACAATTGGAATAGAGCTGATAGGAAATGACAGAGACACACATAATAAAGACTGGTTTGACAAGGAGTGTGAAGTGGTTTTGGAGGAGAAAAATACTGCCTGGAAAAGGTTGAACCAAAGAAGGACAAGGAGAAACTTTAGTGAGTACAAAGAACTAAGATAGAAGGCTGACAAGCTAATGAGAACGAGAAAGAAACAAACGCTAAAAAGAAAGGTTGGGGAAATTGAAGAATCGCATGAACACAATGAAGTAAGGCAGTGTTTTATTGAGGTGAACAAAATGAGAATAGGATATGTCCCCAAGGAAGGAGGGTGTAAAGATAGGGCCGGGAATGTTATTAATGAGGAAGGGAATGTGATAGGGAGATGGGCTGAGCATTTTGGAAAGCTACTGAATAAAGAGGAGGGGAATCAGAATGAACATGATAATCTGGAGATGAAAGAAGCGAGAAATGAAGACAGCAACAGAATGGTACGTGAGCTCTCCAGAGTAGAAGTAGAGGAGGCCATCAGGAAAATGAAGAATAACCGTTCACCAGGAGAAGACAGCATAGTAGCGGAACTTCTGAAAGATGGAGGCCAAGAACTTTTAACCAAAATCCATGAGCTAATTTGTAGTATATGGCGGAATGAGGTTATGCCGGAGAAATTGAAGACGGGTATTATATGTCCCATTTATAAAAAAAAAGGTGACAAGTTCCTCTGTGGAAACTACAGAGGTATCACCCTGCTGAATGTAGCCTACAAGATTTTATCTGGAGTGCTGAATAAGAGGCTGACAGTACCTGCGGAAGGCATACTCGGGGGAAACCAATGTGGGTATCGCCCCAATAAGAGCACAACTGACCAAATTTTTAATGTAAGACAAATGATGGAAAATTTTTATGAGCATGACATTGACATTCACTTTTTATTCATTGACTTTCAGCGAGCGTTTGATTGTATAAACCGCTGGTAGCTCATGAGAACCGTGAGTCAGCTCAAAATCCCTTCAAAACTGATCAGGCTTGTAGGAATTACATTAGCCGATACGAGAGCAATGGTAAAGGTTGATAGTAGGCTCAGTAAGGAGTTCTGATTCAATGCTGGTGTTAAGCAGGATAATGGACTGTCGGCCGTGCTCTTCAACTTGGCTCTTCACAAAGTAGTGACTAAAATAGATCTGAAGGGAACGCTCTTTGAGAAGTCAAGTCAGATCTGCGCATATGCCGATGATATTGCCATTGCAGCCAGAAGACTAGTGGACTAGTGGACTGGAATGGCAGATCTATGTAATACTGAAAAGAGAAGCAGGCAAAATGGGTCTCAAAATTAATGTAAATAAAACCAAGTATATAGTAATGTCTACAACGGAGCATCGAAGAGAACCACACGACCTAACAATTGATGGAGACACTTTCGAGGGTGTAACTTTAATTATCTTGGCACGCTCCTAACCAGTGACAGTAACCTGAAAAGATGCATCCAGGACCTAATCGAGGCCGGAAACAGAGCCTACTTTGCAAATATAAAATTATTCAGGAATAGATTAATAAGTAGAACTCTGAAGATGAAACTTTATATGACAATAGTGCGCCCAGTGGTGACATATGGATCAGAAACCTGGAAAATGACTCTGGAAGACGAGAGAACACTCAGTACCTTTGAAAGACAGATCCTCCGTAGAATATATGGGGTAGTATGCGACCAAAGAGAATGGAGGATAAGGTATAATGAAGAAATAGATTAGTTGATTGCAGGGAAAGATATAGTAAGGTTCATTAAGTCCCAGAGGATACGCTGGTTGGGTCACATAGAGAGAATGCCCGGGGACGAAATCCCGAAACGCATGCTAAAAGGAAGGCTGTACAGAAGAAGAAGACAGGGACGTCCTAAAAATGGATGGATCAAGTGCAGTACGACCTTAATAAGATGGGAATTCGTGGATGGCGAGACAGAACCTCGGACCGGAATGACTGGAGGGCAATAGTGCAGCAGGCCAAGGCACACAAAAGGGCTGTAGAGCCACTGAGAAGAAAGATCAGCATTTTAGATGCATGGCCCATGTACTTGAAATGCCAATATAAGTGGAAAAATAAGATCTTTATGTTTAAAAATTAAAAGAAGTGAGAAGTTACGAAATAAACTCCGTAGTGCTTGCGAAGCTGCAGGGGAACCATCATTGAACCCTATAATTGATGTTCCGAGTAGATGGAATTCAATGGACATTACAATTGGAATAGCGCTGAACGTAAGAAAATGGTATTTCAATCTTATACGATAGTATCAGTGACCTGAAACGCCTCAAAATCCGAGGATTTAAATGGGCGCCGCTTAAAAATGTGCACGAAGGTTCAAAATAGTTAAAGTTCTGATGAGAAATAAGGAGGAGAAAATTACGTTACCCTTCCACTGGTTACCTTTCCGTTTAATTTCTTAGATAAGCTAGAAGAAATGGTGGAAATAATCTACAATAAAGACTGGAAGAAATGAAGGTGATGAAAAACTGTTGCTTGCCTATCAAGCTGCTCGGTCATCCATCCCAGTCATTCATCCCAGTATGAGGAATGGAGGAAAGAACTTAAAGGCTATCTTCTACAGCCGAGGTCCTCTAGTACTGTAAACATATTGACTTGTTGGAAGGCAAATAAGCAAAATTTTCCAGTGGCGACAAAAATGGCGAGAGACTTCCATAGCAATCCCGCTACATCTGTTCCAGCGAAAAGATTGTTTTCGCGGGCAGAATTGACAAGAGAAAACATAGAAACCGCTTGGACCACGAATCTGCGATAAGTTTACTCTGTGTGAACTCGTAGGTGACGTGCAATTTGGCTTGTGAAATAAATAACTTATCTTGATTTACCTGTTTTAAACCTCAAAATTATTCAAATTACTCTTTGAAGCAAAAATGTTTATTCTTTTTTTAACTATTTTCATTATTTTTACAGTTATATGTTTTAACCTTCTGTGGATTTCTTTGTGCTAACGTTGTGACTATGGAGCCGTTTTCACCAATTTTTTTGTTTCATATTTCTAGTTTATTCATAGGGTATCAATGAAATCATTGATTGTGTATGCAGTTTGATGTATTTGGTGTCCAATTTTATGCATACATATATTTGAAATTGATTTAAATGCCATTTCTATTTTGAGTGTACCGATTCAGCGATTACGTACGCAAAGGAAATTGGGCTTTTTATGGTACTTTATTTTGGGTGATGCGAGACGAGATTCTCGTCCTACATTCGAGACCGAGACGAAACTGTAGTTAACGAGACGAGACTCGAGTTCAGAAAACGAGACTGAAACGAGACTGGCTCAAGTCTCTTCTTGTCTCACGGCAACACTAATTGAACTCTGTACTGTATCAATAGAACTGATAGAAGTGACCAAATATAAGACATACCCTGCCGAATAGGTATAAGATCCGAAATTCCCTCTTCCCTCACAACATTATTGACTTGAACGAAAACAGAGCGAGACACACTGTCACACTGGAATTGTTAAGTGGAATCCGCGGAGGTTCCCATTCGGAGGAAAAAAGTGAAGAGAGGGTGAAGGAAGAGGAGAAGGGGAGAGAGGGTTGGAGAGGGAGGGAGAGTATAGTCAAAATAGTGGCGGGGAGAGGGAGGTGGCTGGCTATTCGAGTGATTTTTCACCGGACTACGTTTAGCCTGAGATTTTCAAACGCTCTCGTCAACTAAATTTGTGCCATTTCAAGGGTCTTCACGCAGATATTAACGATGGATTCGGGAGGAATTCTATAATAGCGTAAGGGAATTAGTTCAAATTTTTGGCTATGGGAGGCGGTATGTTATGGATGGATGCAAGGGAAGATTTGGTGGAATGGAGGTGATTAATCGTTCGAGTATTAAAGGAGTTGTGCTTTGCCTATATAGAAGGCTGGGTAGAAACTGCATGAAAGGCGGTGAATGATTTTTCTGGTGGTTTAGTCGGGGAAGATCTGTTGGGAAAGGGGGAGAGCGGAGGAAAAAAGTGGCATTTGCACCGAGGGCGCTCATATGGTTGAGGAGACTGGTGGACGGGGAGCGGTGGGTTGAAAGGAGGGTATTCTGGATTTAAGAATGTCTCTCAGGATATAAGGACGCTATTTTGAAACCTGGGGACTGGAGAGTAAAAGGAAGGAAGTAGTACTAATGTTTTTAATGATAAGATTGAGGCATTAAATATGTTTTTGATTCTGTGCGTCCCAGGAAGAATGTAGTAGCAAGAATAAGTTGGTCAGGTTGGTGGGTCATATTCTGAGCGGTTTACTCGGCAATTGGACTTTGGGAGGGCAGGATTTCACTATAAGTGATACTATTTTTCTCGGGTCATCGGTCATTAAAATCTCTTCTTATTCTCTAGTACAGCTGTTGAGGGGGATTTCCCCCGCGGACCCACCACCGCCCCCTCGGCATCGAGCTTTCGCTCATGGCCGAGAGCCGCCTTATCTAATTTAGTTTCTTCTCGGAGATAGATCAACCTTTTTTTGCTAGGGCCCTATTGGCCACTAGCCAGCTGTCCGCCTCTCCTAAACATGTTAGGGTCATTGGCCTGGTTGTCTATTGTTATTCGGATAATTGATCTTATTAATATTTCGAGTTGTTACAGTACCTGTTTTTGCTTTTGGGGATACCCTTTGGCATCTTGCAACTATTGGTCAATTCCTGGTGTTTTTCCATATTATTGGTTATCTGATCTAGGTCTCATTTCCAAATCTTCTTTCCTTTTTAGAATTCTTGATGCCACTTCAGAGAATTGGTTCAACCTTTTCATTAGGTTTTCTCTCGTCCATCGATCCCCTTCTTGTTTTATTTTTTCTTTCAATGGTTCTCTTTCTTCTTCATATAGTGGGCAATCGGATAAAACATGCCACGAATCCTCTTCCACATCTCTGCATAGTTCACAGTATGGGGTCTTAGACAAACCCAATTGACACAATTTTTTATTAAAATTCCCATGACCACTTAAAAATTGAATTATATATTTGTTGAGATTGGTATCCTTATTCTGTAGCCAATGCTTAATGTTTGGTATATATTTTTGGGTTTCTCTTCCTTTTGGTGAGGCATCCCATCTTTCTTGCCATTTTTCTATTATGATTTCTTTTATTTGTTTCCTTGTTTTTTCGTTGTCTCTGTTTTCTTTTCTGTTCTTGTATCTTAGAACAGATTCTTCCACCTTTAGGTCTATTGGTATGCGTTTTGTACTCTCTCTAGTACAGTAAGAACTTTTAGGTTTGCCGTTAAATAGTCAACAGCCATTCTCTATCTCTTTTTCACCTTTTCTGTTCCATCTCGCAGGTCGCGCCAAGGAGATTGAAATTACGAAGACGGAGGACGCCCTTGGGCTGACCATCACGGACAACGGAGCGGGATACGCCTTCATCAAACGTATTCGGGAGGGCAGCCTCATCCACGCGGCCAAGTACATCGAGGTGAGAGAGAGTGTGTCCGTCCGTCAGACAGTCAGTCCTTTCCCTTTTCCCGTCCATAAGTGTCGCACCGACGCCGACGCAGAGTGACAGAGGCGCCGCGCTGTAGTCTAGAAATGAAAGCTGAGCACATTTCAAAATGGTCTCTCGTGATACGGCAATTAAATGATCTAATTTTAGCACGGTTGGAGTACTAAGTAAATGCCAAAATATTTTTATTTCGAATATTTAAGTTTGAGGAGTATCATCCGTTTAAGGTGAGCTGAAATCGTTTAAACCTGAAGCTACGTCTTGCAGCTACGTTCCAAAGTAATGTTTGCTCTTGAAGTGTTGTGTTTCTGAACTTCAAGTTCTCAAACATATTTCAATTGAATATTGAATGTTCACATATACCTTTTCCTTAAGCAGATAAGTTTAAATGTTGCAAAAATGAGTTTTCTGATGTGTTCGAATCCTGTTCTATCGTTTACCGTCATCAACTCGCTCTAGTGTTCCCAGGGTACGTTTACGCTGCAAGCCACCTCAAGGGTGTGTGGCTGGAGGGGATTTATCTCCAGCATGCACCAAAATGTACCAGTAGACCGTAGGTCGGGAAGCAAAACGGGGTCATTCCTTGTGTGCGCGAGATGAACTTCTTCGCTCGAACACACTTTAACTCCGCTTTTGTGGACACTTTCTTCTGCCTATCGTCAACTATCTTCTCTTGTTTATCAGCAGTATCTAACGTTTTCTTGAATGCCCCCTTTCCACTCCCTTTTCTCCTGACAGTGAAAATCAAATAACTACAGTCGATTTAACTTCTCAATCCCTCGCCCTGCGGGACTTTCTGCTATCCGTCATTTTTTTAAATAACTCCCCACCCCTCATATTACCAGCTCGGATTGACTGCAAGACTTTTATAATTTCCTCCTCACCCACGACGCCTTTTTCTTTAATACTACGTACACTCTTTTCCATAAAACAAGGGGCGGCGACATGTGAAATATTTCAGCCTTACCTACGCTACCAAAACTTTCCTCGTTCTTTCGATCTATAATCTTATCTTAATTCGTACTCTTTAAAACCTCTTCTCTGACATTTTTACGTCGAAGACAGCTAATAATGTTAATATTAGAATTTAGACCCAATTAGAATTAGAATTTCTGACCCAATATTTAGCACCTCCGTCCAAATAAATCTCACTAACTAATGGCAACGTCTCCATTTTAATAATTTCCATCCTTCCGCACTTAACGTTCCATTCCTCTCTCTTTCCATTCCTGGAAAACGAATATATGATAACCCTGACTACCTTGATAAATTCCTCTCCAATCTTCTCCCATCTGTCCTTTGCACCTGATATCCTGATCTTCCTCCTTAATTCCCCAATGGGTTCCCCAATCAAAACACCCTTACACAACCTTATTGCTTCTAACTGCCTTGCAATGAAAGTACTTCTTACTGAAAAATCTCCCGCCGTACTCCCGTAGTCACGAGAACTAATTTGCCGAGATGTATTATCAAAAACCTTCCCTTTCTTGTCTTTATTCTTTACCCCTTCGTCTATTCTTCCTTAATGATCCTCCATCACCCGAAGACTAGTCCTAACCTATCTGGCGTCTTTTAAACCACCATTCCACTTCTCAAACCTTTTTAACCCACCATGTCTCTTCTTACTCTGTGCAATCGCGCTAGGAGTAAAACCTGATCCATCCTCATAAGTCTGTCTCTGTCAGATGAATTCCTCGCTGTTCCTCTGCCATCCGTGCCCTTATATTTCTGCACCGAGAATATGCGTATTTCCTCTGTCAGATATCCTTTTTTCATCGCTTTACTACATTCGCATGAGTGGTCACCTCCCCTTCTTGTTAGAGCCCGCCTCTCTTCTCTGATTCTCTCCAAGCCGCCATTCACATTTATTCCAACGACTCCACTTTCAACAAAACCTTTGAGGTTGGTTAACTCGCCTACATTCCCTCTCTTCTTCCCCCGCTCAACTTTGAATCGGGAGAGTATCTGGAAGTTGCATGCATCTGGAACTTCGAGGCCCTTTTTCCACCTGGTCAAAGCAAAGCATATAAGCCTCTCCCATTTATTCCTCTCCACCTCATCTTATCTCGTCCCATTTTTCTACTCCCCTTCCGACTTTCCTATCTCCCCGTTATTTATCTTCATCTAATCTTACTTTCCCACTTACTTCCTCTTTCCACTCCAACGCAGTGATGTAGGAAACGCATGAATCTGGATCTTCCCGGTCTTCTCACTCTATACTCTGAACAATGCAGCCAATACAAAGTCCCTCTTAGGAAGAACATGAATCTTATGGGGGCATATTGAATTGGAATTAGGCAGTGTGACACTGAAATAAAATGATATAATTGGAGATATATTCTAAGAGAATTACAAAACAGTGCCAAGAACGAAAGAAATCCCTGGAAATGAAATTTAAAATAATAAAAAAATGTTATAATTTCAAATAAAACTGAAAATTATTTTAAGAACGCGGTACTTCTTCAATCATTTTTGCGGATTCAGTGTCCCTCGTGAGTCGCAATCACACCCGCGCTCAGAGTTTATAAGCTCAGGAAGTATAGAGTAAATGTAGTCCTAACTCCAAAAGCCGTAAACAATCAGCTTTGCTGTCGGTTAACATACGCCGCTGGTGACGGATTTTGGAGGCACTACCTTTACTGTATTAATTTTGCCGAAAGAGCTCACTTCCTTTTGTCATTTTTTGAAGACTTCCCAGGAGGGTGACCCACCAAGCACGCATCACGCAAAAGATTTAAAAAAACAGGCGCACCGAGTAACACTCACACGCACTTGTGTAAAAAGATGCGAGATGACCCTCGTGAGGAGTCGCAATCACGTTCTCGGGGCTAATAACGATTTCCTTGGACAGTGATCGGTCGCTCACAAGCTCACAGGAAAGACGGGGTTTTGGAAAAGGAAAGTTTCAAGGGTAGTGAAACAGAGCCCAAGGTCAATTCCTGACCCCAAGTGACCCAGTTTCCGACAAGACGGGATATCTTAATGAAGCTCCTCTTGCCCCTCATATACCTCTCGTCCCTCTCCTCAAATATTTGTTGATTGGGATGCCGTAGTGTGCCCATTGATGGAAGAGTACTGCCCTAAGATCTCGCTCGTGCTCGCTGGGGCTGGAACTAAAAAACAAGATATCATCCACTAATGGGAAAGAGAAATCTAAACCTTTGAGCGCCTCGTCTGTAAAACGTAGAGAACGGTGTTTGGAAATCGTGACTGGAAATTCCAAGAGTCCGAACGTAATAGCAGTCTTAGGCACTTCATGGGATGAACGGGTATTTGTGCATATTCCTTTGCGAGGTCTGGTAAAGAGAAAATCAAACTCCCGTGCAGGCTGGATGCGAAGTCCTGCATGTGTCTCATGGAATAGCGGTCCGGAATGGTCCGAGCTTTCAGGGCGTGGTAATCGCCACAAGTACGCCATCCGTTGTTCTTCTTCGTGACCAAATGTTTAGGCGATGCCCATGGGCTCTCAAATTGGCACACTGTTCCATTCTGAACATGGGATGGTTCTTTTACGATGGCGGCTAGACGGTCTGGAGCTAGACGATGCGGTTGACAGGAAACTGGAGGTCCAAGCGTGGTACCGATATAATGGACGGTCACGTGGCGAGTCCTCCGCGGAATGCCGGGTGGATGAGTCAGTTTTGGGAACTACTCAAGGTGGCCCTGGTATGGTAATGATGAGCAAAGTTCCTTTACGCTGAGCGGAACCGAAGCTGCAGGAGTACCCGTGACTGTATGTCCAGTTTTTTCCGCCGATTAGGAGCCTGTATGCCGCTAGTATATGGGATTCGTACGAGGAAGGTATGATAAAAGAATTAGAGCGTGTGCAAAGGAGATCCGCTAGATTTGTTAAAGGCCGTTATGATAATTTTATAAGTGTTACGGGTTTTATAGAAGAACTAGGACGGGAATTACTATCAGAACGCAGGTTAAAATTTAGGTTAAACCTTTTAAGTAAATTCGAAACCGATTTGTTCACAGATGCCGTTAGATATATATTAAGAACCCTGGCGTATTATGCTAGGTTTGATCAGATTAACAAGATTAGAGAGATAGATTGTCGTACCGATAGATTTAAAATGTCATTTTTCCCGCGTACCATAAGAGAGAACAATAGGCAGCGTTGCAAAGGGATAGGTAGGTGAAATATAGTTAGAGTAGTCTGTAGTGCATGATGCATGTAATAACAACCAATAATCCCTTTCTTATTAGGTAGAGACTAACCATCTAGCTGCATGTGACCCTGTTCTCTAGCATGTCTCCCTTAAATATCCTAGTTGCATGGCACTAGTGCATGTTTGGTGATCTTCACCCCCTGCCACACACCCTCGTGGTGGCTTGCAGGGTATTATGTAGACGTAAGGGTAGTCCGGCAATAGTTGGTGGTAGTGGGCTGGGAAGTCTGCGCCGATCTTGGGCATGGCTACATCGGCGATGATGAATCGCCAGGGAAAAATCTCCTCATCGGTTCATCGAAATGCCTCATACCACCTATGGTGTGATTGATGAGGTACCAATGCCTCATCGACATTTAAAAAAGAATTATTTAAGGAAAACAAATCATAGTAACGCGATACTGCTTGCCACAAATGCGTAATTTTCCAGAATTTGACATAAGCAATCATTTGCACCTCTCCAATCCAATTTTCCATCCAAAATTCTGCCAATTTGAACACTGTGTCTTCATCTTCCATCGAATATACTCTTCGCCGAGATTTTTGAGATTGCACCTCCGAAACTCTGTTTTCCATCCGCCAATACCCCTCCGAAAAAAACAAGCAAGACCCTGGGGATGTTTCCACGCGTGTCGTTTCCTAGACACCGACTGAACCAATATTGTAGACTCCGTGGGGGCACGTGTTCGTAGTCTGATGTGCTCTCCGTGTACCTCGATGGTCGAGTAGAACATCCAAGGAGCCGTCTCTTTGTCTTTCGTCGTGTGTTTGTTTGTCGCCACGGGGTTAGTTTCATTTGTTTTTTTTTCATTTTGTACAGGTGGGTGACCACATTGAGAGGATCGACGAGGTGAGCCTCGTGGGCAAGCGACACTACGAGGTGGCCAAGATGCTCAAGGACATTCCGAAAGGCGCCGTCTTCACCATGAGACTCATCGAGCCACTCAAAGCGGGATTTGGTGAGGGATTCGAATGCTCTCATTCATTTATAAAAGGGTCTCTTTCTTTCTCGGGTTGAGCGCGGAGAAGTCGCGCGGCTGCATTGAATTTCTGATGAATGATTCAAATCGCAGCTCGTTGACCGATATACCATTTGCTGTTTTATTGCTAATCAGCTCTCCGTTAATGAAATCATCAGGTCATTAGATGAGCATTGACTTATTTCCCATCGAGAGACACGTTCATTGCATTTTTTATCGTTTTCAATGACATAATTGTTATTGTGGTATTTTATCCAATTAAGGATCGTTGACGTGTCTACCGTATGATCGCCCGAAATGGAGCGCAACTGTGGCGTATGCTACCCAAAGTAAAGGTGTCTGCCGTTTCCTCGCGTGGGCCGATGGGATTAAAGGGGATCGGAAACCAAAAATGGTCCATTCCCCAATTGCCCTTCGTGGAAGTGTTCATGCATGCGACTGTACGACCGAGTGTCTTTTTTAGAGCGCCACTGATGCCCCGTCTACATTACTAGGGTTAGAATGTTAGTTAATATGGCGGCTTAACTAACTTGCATTTACACGGCATTCTATAACCCTCGTTTAAATGCTGGCGGCCTCTGGTGGAGAGTCAAGAAGGTGATGTAGCCCACCTAGCCCACAGCTCAACAAACGTCGCAAGTCGCTTTCCATTTGTTTCCTGGGCTATATTCAGCTTTATTCACAGAACTTGTATGGGCGAGAAAAAGGATTGAATATGCAAATGTTTCGCCCGGTTAAACTTTTCATTCATTAGTATTTAACAGTACACTTATCATTTCATGTCTAAACATCACTTTATGCATCGAAAGTTGAAACTTGAGAGAGTAAATTTCCTTAATGGAAATTTATTCTCTTAATATGTTATACTTTACCATGAAGATACCCCGAGATTATTACGTTATTATGTCGTTTGCACTCTATTATGATAGATAAAAACAATTCAAGATGTTATCTTGATAATCAATATGTGTAAATAACTACCATTTCGAGTCCTTACCTCAATATATGCAGCGGAATTAACGACTTTTTCTGACAAGTTCTGGCCATGACCCGACCTCGATTGCGCTTTGAAGGTAAATTTTGAACTTAATATATGGTTCATCATTCACTAATACATTATATTAAATCAAGCAACGTGGCACGTATGCATGGATATGGAATATGACAATAGAAACTCTCTTAATACATTGTACGCTTCAAGTAAAAGCTGCAAGCGGACTGGATCACTTTACTATTCTAACTAACCTGCGTTTACACGCGTTAAAAATGATGGTAACCAGCGCCAACCGTGCTCGCAGAGTTTCTGTGCACTGGAGAGTTCCTCCAAGCCTAGCTTCCCATGGTAGATGAGCAGCGATTGGCTGCCGGCGTCCAATCCCGTAAATTGGTTCTTAGCTCAGTGAGCGGCGCGTACGAATACTGTAAGTGGCGACCAAAAAGAATCGGCGAAAACGAACGCTATGCCTCGCCGACACGAGGGCCTTTAGAATAGAAATACTCTGGACGAGAAACTACTATAAATATCGAGTCAAAACTTGCAGTGATTGCAATAGTCATCGCAGTGAGGTAATCAAGGAATCCCCATCGGCACAAGTCACCGTGGTTACACGATAAATAAACAAAACTTAAATCCTCTTTACCAACATTTTGAAAAATACAAATACAAAAATTGCGACTAATTATCATAACAACCAATATTTTTATCGGTGGGAAAGATATCAGAATTTATCGAAACATATTTAATTCAGTTAAGAAATCCTGGCACCCGCTGCACGATAATTTAAAGTGAGCTAAGACTAGACTCGTTTGGGTCGCCACTTACGGTATTCGTACGCGGCGCGCACTGAGCTAAGAACCGGTTTACTGGATTGGACGCCGGCAACTAATCGCTGCTCATCTGCTATTGGCAGCTAGGCTTGGAGAAATTCTCCAGTGCACAGAAACTCTGCGAGCACTATAATTACTCCAGCGCAGTTAAAAAGTTAACTAGAGTCAGGGTCAACCTGCGTTCACACGGCGAACTTTTACTAGGTCTAATAGTTAACCTGGTTAAAAGCTAGAAATGTAAACAGGGCATGAGAGGGTTATGTCGAGGACTTACTCCGCAAGGACCTCTGGAGGAGGCCGGTGGAGTGAAACCAAATCAAATACAACCAAAATCCTGTGGATGAGCGTGCATACAAATTCGTTAAATATGAAGCAAACTTGAATTTTATAAGTATCAAGACCGTTCTGAATATTTGTAAATTATTCTACAGTAGTCTGCGGCACGGCTTTCGGAGGAGCAGAAGACAAGCGGGAAATCCATTTCGGATTCTCTCCATATGATATAAAAAGATCAGGTGCTGCGGAAATACAAATCGACGCGCTATTTATGGATTTCAAGAAAAATTAGACATTTTTCCTCGCAAAAGTATTCTAATTGACGGCCTTTACTCAAGGATACGAAGAAGAGTTTGATCGTTTGTACGAAACGATGCTGTCAACTGCGGAGAATCGTCCACAAATGCTGACTCGTGTTGCCTCGATTGTTGTAAATACGTGTTGCCTCGATTGAGGAAGATCGAACTGAACCTCAGTAAATGAACGGCAGTACACTTCTTATGAAAGGAGTCTCACAAACGCCGTATCTAGTGTGTGGATGTGTTTGAGGTTGAGAATGAAGTATAATGCCTGGAAGTTGCCTCAACACCAGACTTAGTGAGGAGGGAATGCATACGAAACTGGGATATATCAAGCGAATATTAGGAAAGTTCTCCAGATATTAAGTAAAAGAGAGATACTTCTTAATCCTGGAGAGGCTGCACCTGGAAAACATCGTAAGTATTGTGGACCGTGCCCAGAAACAAGAATTTCGCGACGCAAATGATACCTATTGCATGTGGGGTTAGGGTGGGTCGAAACTTCAAAGTGGCGAAAAGTTAAGGTCTTGAAGCTTAATTTTATCTTTCGATGCAAATATGACGAGTACCTAACTTTGGGGTCAATCAACGCCCGGAATTAGGTGCCTACAGGGGCACCAAACTTTCAACTTTTAAGGGCGAGAATTGGTTTTATTCTTTCTAATCCGATATTAATATGTATATGGTTTGGTAAATATTGATATGCATCCGTTGCCTGGTTACGGCAGAATAAAAAAATGAGCTTCTCGTAAACTTGTGTTTGGTTTGTCTTCGATATCTCCGAACATTAAATACTTACTGCAAAGCACACACGCTCAAATGATATTAAACCAAATAATGCTGTGACGTCATTAGTTCATGATTTTCTGTGCATTTTTTGCATTATTTTCTATTTTGAAAACTTTAAACATATTCCCCTTTTCGATTCCGATAACTTTTTCATATTCTGTGGCTAACAACCTTTGTTTATGCAATATTATAAAATTATTATTATTGTAATCTTTGTTTTAAGCAAGAAATTAATCTTTATGTGTCCTCATGTGTACGTTTCTCACGCCCACGTTTCGCGGCATCCATTTGGCTGGGGGGGGGAGGGGAAGGAGATACAATGTTTCTATATCGGCGTTTTACACCACTTATGCATCATTTTTACATTAACAGGGCTGGTATAGAACAAAATGCAACTTTTAGAAAGAGCCAAATGGCAACAGTGCTGTAGTAGCGATGTCTCCATGTCGACAAATACCAAAGTTTGTTCTAGTGCTCCTGATGCTGAGCCTTTTGAAACCTCGCCATTGTTTAGACTCAACAATCGCGTGTCCTCCATTAGTGACTGGTAAAAAATAATCCAGTAGAACAATGAAAGTGCCAATGATCGGGTCTCCGAGTATCGAAAGCTGCTTGTCCGAATTCATTTATTATGAGTGTTAGCCTCCTTACAAAGTGACTATTTAATAAACACGTGCCCTCGGTAGGAAGCTCATTTACACTGACAAGTACATAATCTGCCTGAAAATCCCTTTTCCTTACTTCCAGACTTAGAGAAATTTTCAGTTAATCAGATATTTGCCAGTGATTTTGACGAATAACTGAGTGATTATGGCCGGAAATTAAATTCACCCAGGCTATTGTAATTATGCATTAGTTCTTAATGGATGTAAGTTTGTCGCCAAGTCGCCGCATTCATGACTACTGTTTCCATTGTGACCTAAGTGCAAGTAATGAAATAGGATACTTTGCCACACTTTAAGGATTCGTTACGCAATGCATCAAAGAAGATCATGAATCGGAAGTCCTTTGATAACCATTTGGCACTGCTATAGTCCGCTAAGTGTGTTGAATCTGCCTGTTTCGCCAGGAAAACCAAGAAGGCCTTTTTTTTTGCCTGGAAATGGAATGTTTCCGTCATTACAGATAAAACGAAGTAAAACGCCTTCTGATGAAGCATCGATGAAAATTATGTCGTTTCGAAATGGAAAATTAGAATTGTTGTCCAGGAAGTGTCACGTGAAGATTTTAACAGTTTGTGAAGGAAGTTGAAGAATTATTTGTTGACTCCATTTTTAAAATCAGACTTAAACGATGTATTTTTCACACTTCATTTGAAATACCAAACCTTACCGGTTTCGACACTCTCGCGTCATTTTCAAGAGTACTTTCATAGGATGACAGGATAGTGTCGAGTAGAGTAGGGTTTGGTATTCCAAATAAAGTGTTAAAAATACATCGTTTAAGTTTTATTTTATCATGTCATATTTTCAGAAAGTATCGCCTGACTCGATCCAACTTATCCATTTTTAAACTGATCAGAAATAGGTACCGAACCAATTGAAATGGTTGGTTTCACAAAATTTTCCTACTTGAGTCCTCCAAATTAGGGAGAGAGGCACATTAGTCGGGGCTGGAGGGGCGCGAACAGTGTGCGGACGCGTAATTCAGTACAACTTGGAATTGCAATTCCTTGGAGGCAAGCAGAATATGATTTTATGAAAAAAAATAAATAGTGTTATTTCATTTCTGAAGCTACTGAAGGGACGGCTTCTAGTTGAACATTGCCTTCGAACGACTCGCATCGCAACGAGATTCGTTCGATTTTGTGAGCAGGGCCCTGCTAAAAAAATTCCTTAGAAGCTGCTCAGTAGCACGCACGGAATTCTTCAGAAAAGGACTCTTTTTCTTCAGAACTAGTTCCTTCTCAAAGGATCTGTACGGAACATGAGAGCCTGACTCTACGGAACGTTCGTTCTGTAGAGTTATTTCCTGCAAAGCAAAATAACTCATTACTTTCTGCAGAGCAAAATAACTACTTACAAGCTGTTCTGTAGAACTTAAGCAACTCTACGGAAATATGTGAGGTTTCTTTTAGCTTGTGAGGAGTTCTACGGAGCGTCAAAGGACTTCTGTAGAACGTCGTAGGGAATTCTGCAGAACATCCTAACGATCTTCGCAGAACGTCCTAAGGTATTCTGAAGAACATCCTAAGGTATTCTGCAGAACATCGTAGGGAATTCCGTAAAATAGCGTTTCAATACTTTAAGGAATACCTACAGAACTTCAATAAATTCTGTAGAAGTGTTTATAAGGAAACTATACAGAATTTTTAGCAGGGCGGAAGAGCTATTCGTGGTGAGTACTAAGAAGTTGAAGGAGAGTATTTGAATAATATGTCGTAGACACAGTGGATTGAATATGTTAGTGCATTAGTGCAGTTTGTACCGTTGCAAATGACTATCAAATCTCTCCTTACCCAGAGCCGTCTACCCGTTATTTCATCGCCAGCAAAAAATGTGGAGTGGTATGAAAACTGTATTTACCAGATATGAAGCCCAAAATTAATTTGTTAACAATGATTACGTTAAACACTGGCTCATTTTTGCTCTAACATATTATTGTAGGCTTTTGTTAGATTGACAGATGATTGAAAGCCATAATACGTCCATTAGGGTTGTCATAAGGGTATATATGGCTATTATTTTTTCATCTAATCATCTGGGGTACCCCAATAAAAGTTGCCAATGGACTGGAAAAATATGATAGGGAAAGTTTCATCTCGACTTGTTGACATGTGCCTCATAGAGGTCGATGTTCTGAATAGGGATTGGAAAATCGATTTCGATTTTAATCGAAAATCGATAATCACACTCCGATTTTTGATTTAATCGTAGTCGAATTTTTGTTTAGAAAAATCGTTCAAAATCGATTATAGCCGATCGATTTTCGATTTTTAGCTTGCTACAGCATTTGAATTTTGCCGCCTCGCTTTACTCCGCTCCGCGCAATTTCACTCTGCATCGCTGGTGGGGGAACCTCGGTGGGGAGGCAAAGTGCATCGGACACCGGCAGGTTGGAGTTGCCAACTGTGGGGCTGCGGATTTTTATTACAATAATTCTAGTCTAGGCGGGGACTCACGCTCGGAAGTAATACATTGTATACCCCGAGACGAAGATTTGAAATGATAATACGCGTTGACATTGTGCCTTTTTTGTAAACGTTTTCTCAATAAAACGCTTCAGAGCACTCGTCTTCTTCAAAATAGATTCGCCCAGTCTGAATATCGTCTTCTGCGCATGGGCTACTAAATTATGTATAATTTTCTTGTTATATTACCTATATGTATATAAGTATCTGGTATGGATTATTACTTTCCTGCATACCTTATAAATATCTGTAAAATAATAAATTGTATTAATAAATTTCACCGTATTCAGTTCTTATCCCTAGTGCTTCCATTAACCCATATTTGGCATTTTGTTAGAACAGCACATCCGTAGTTCAGCAGACAATTACTTACCTATTGAAAAATTTCGATTTCGATTTTTCGATTATTCTGGACAAAAAATCGAATTTTTACACAGTCGATTTTAAAAACCGAAATCGAAAGTCGATTAATCGAAAATCGATTCTGGATTTAAATTTCCAATCCCTAGTTCTGAAAAACTGGTAAGGGGGTAGGATAGCCTTTCCCTCCTATCCTACCCCCTACCGAACCACAACCATCCCCGCCCCTTCCCTACTGTTTGGGCAATGCGGCTCCCAATATATATGCTCATATCTGTTTATGTTAAGATTAGTCTTACCTGATGATGACTGCTAGACGGTTGAAACACGTGTTGTAAGAGTTTGAAATAAATTTGGAAGACAGTACGATATCGTTTGAGTAACATTGTTAAATATGCTGTTCTACAATATCTCGCGGGAGAAAGTGGAGTTTATGATTACATAGTTTAGAACAAAATTTTATGCTAAAGAAATGATTTATTAAATTTTGGCCGGTTCATTACATTGCATATTCTTTTGAAAACAACGCCTTTGTACTAAAGGATAGATTTAAAGGAGGAGAAAGAATTTCTGCAGTGAAAGTAAGCTAAATATAATCAAATCTCTCAGTGGAGCCATAGCCTTGAATACGCATAAAATGTGTAATAGCAGTTATTTCGCAATAAAAATACCAAATTTAAACATAATGGTCATTTTAATTCTTAATTCGATGAGCTGGAGCTATCTGAGTACCCATATGCACGCATTACATGTCAGATACATGCTAGCTCTGGGGCTGAACCAGCGGAGAAGGGCGTGGGAGAAATGAGGTAATGTTTAAATTATGGATGAGTCGAATCCAAATGCCGATCCTCGAGTCCACCGATTCTCAGGATTAGAATCGGTATCGAGAATCGATCGCCTAAAGTCGATTCCGATTCCATCGATTCCAGATAGATAAATATTCACAATCAAATATCATTTATCACATCATATTTGTCTCGGTAATTTCGGGTGTAGGCTATCAATTTGTACTTTGTATCTACCTCAATAAGCTGAGGATATATTTGCAATTTGTTAATAAATATACTTTTTGAGAGACTTGATTGTCTTTGTAATTTTATTTCAGCCAATACTTGAATTTAAATAATTGTCGTATGCTACTAGTATATCAATATCCCACCTGTTATTAGGAATAAGAATCGAGGGAATCGGAATCGAGAATCGGGAATCGATTTGAAAGAATCGGAATCGAAAAAAGTGGAATGGACTCATTCCTAGTTAAAATTGAATATTTTAAGCTTGTTTATGAATTGCCAATGGGGTTTAATTTCAGAAAAATTTATTTCGGTACGTAGAGTATGTTGTGAAACAAAAAGTTTTGGCCGATTGTGGCCGTCTGATCCCTAAGGGTGTGTTTCGCTCGCATTCGACTGGGGCGCACGCTGATTCGATGAGTGTTCGTCTCACGACGTGTCTTTCGTTTGATTTCAGCGAACATCGGTCCCCGGGGTGACCCTCGCAAGGGCAAGAAGCAGCAGTCATACGGCTCCGGCAGGGAGACGCTCAGGCTGAGGGCCAACGGCAGCGCCGCCATCGAGCAAGAGGTAAGCTGACTCCCGCCACGGCGACGCGGCCGACAAATCTCCCGAAACACTCGTTGTCAGTCACTGCCTCTGACGAAAGGTCACGTGACTTACAAACTACGCGATCACCGCCAATGACGAGCAATACTACCCTCCAAACCCACCGAGACCCCTTATCTTGGAATTACCTTAATTTCTGATACATCATGGGGATTACACATAAAAAACATATTTGGCGCAGCATAAAAGAAACTAGGTTTCGTTAAACGTATAATAGGAAGGTCCTCGGATGGAAAAGTCAAAGAGATATGCTATTTCACTTTTGTTAGGCCACACCTCGAGTACGCCGCGAGCATTTGGGACCCTGGTCAAAGAGATTCAAACAAAAAGATGGATAAAATACAAAGGAAAGCGGCACGCTTCGTTAAAAACTACTACGAGCGTACCTTTAGTGTCTCCCATGTAGTGATGGGATATCATCCCATTCAGAAAACCTCTGTCATTCGCACCATATATCACCGGGAGTATACCATCTCAGATGAACAATCTCTCCAATCTGAGGAGGAACACCTACTCTCGACCTTCCAACAAAACGGTTTCCACAGGTCCTCCGTCCTGAAGGTCGCCAGGAGAATGGAATCAAAGATAGCCCTCTAAAGGACTGCAATGAGAGTGGAGTCAACTATGGACCCTGAAAGGTCCGTCGTGGAGGACCGCAGATGTGAAAAACCAGTGGCCTACGCGATAATACCTTACGTGGCCGGTGTCTCCGAGAGGATATCTCGAGTCCTTAAACGTCGCAACGTAACGACGAGACTTAAACGTGTGCAGAAGACGGTCAGCATCCTCTGCAAGGCCAAAGATCGCCTTCCCGAAGACGCCAACGAAGGCATCTATTCCGTGCCCTGCAGCCGCGGCTTCAAGTATACATGGGACAGACATGCAGACCACTCAAATGCCGCATGCAGGAATACCAAAGAAGACACCAGACAGAGGCAGTTCAACCTTTCTGCCATTGCGGAGCATGCGTAGGAGGTGCCGCAGCACAACGTCCCTTTCCCGGAGGCGACCATTATCCACAAAGAAAAGAGATACTTCCCCCGTCTCATCAGAGAATCGGTGGAAATAGCAAAAAACCCCAAAAACTTCAACAGATACGACGGCTACCCACTTTTCGCTGCTAGGAAAACACTATTCCGAGAAGAACCGAAGGGAAATAATCTGAGAAGGGAACCGCATAAATGGCGCGAAAACCATCCTATATAATACGGCGCCTCCCGAACCGGCCGGCGAAATATCGTCCTCATCATGAATCAACGCCGTGGAAACCCTGGATAACGGATTCGACTTACTTCCAAGCCCCGCGGAAGCCTTCATCAGAATGGACTGAAATAGTTTTTTACTAATTGGTAGCACCCGACAAGTCACAATTCTATCGCTAGCTCGGCGTTAAACATTAGCTTCTCCCCCGCTTATTGTTTTGAATTGAATGTTTTTAACTGGGAGTCCGTCGTCATAAGTTCACAGGTGTAAAAATGGATATCACGACGGCATGCCATCTCTCTCTGGTGTCCCCCCAGTGGATGTGGCCATTTTTCGGGCACTACCTTTTTTCCTATAATTTCTAATAAGACGTATTTGGCCAGCAACAGAGTGTTCGGTTTTCAATAAACGCTAATGAGTTTTTATATGAAATTTTTCATTTTGGCGACATGAATAAATATGTTAATAGTAATAGTCGGACTGTTTACCCTCCGGACTTAGCCAAAGGACTTTCCCGAGACCCAATTCCGACCATGTGGACCAACTCCGTGGGGCTAACGGCAGTCGAGCCGACGACACCTATGCAGATACCCACAACTTTTAAATGCAGCGACGTCCGCCTGCAGCCTTCTTGCCGCGACCCATCCCTTACTTACTTACCCTTTCCAGCTTCACTTTAATAGCAAATGGTGCGATAAGACATCATGGAAACCGGTGACTGTTAACCATGGAACAATGGCAAAATCCTTTACTCCGCGGTTTGAGACGAGAAGCATTTTCCTGAGCTCCAAAATGGAACACATCCACCACGTGCGACATTTATCCCATCTCTATTTTCCCTCCCTGGCCATCAAATGTTTTTATATCTCACACCTTCCACTCTTAACCTCGCCCAAATATCATCTCCTATTGTGATTCGGTTAGCTGCTGAAATATGCTTGTTTTATTCGTCGTTCAATCGAAATGCCAGTGTTGTTGCCGAGTTAAGTGCATACTTCCTCTGGTGCATTGAGGAAACCAAACACATTGGTAGACCTATTTCTCTTCGGAATATGGGAAACTAAGAGAAGCAGAGAAAGGAGTGAAGAGCCCACTATACGTCATGTAGATGCCCCGAACTCGCTAGATATCTCCCTTTCTTTTTTTCTAATTGTGCCAACGTATGAAATGTCCTTTCCCTTTCAACTCTTCTACTAGCTCAATAGATGTGAACCGATTATCCGCTGTGATGTCTCTATGTGATACCATGATTGGCTCAGAGAGTGGAAGAGCAAATCGAGTTGGCTTAGACGACTTTTGGTCATCCTCTGACAAACCTAACCCATCAGTGTCTTTTCCTTCATTTAAATACGAATTATAAAGATAACTGTTTTTAGCGTCAGTCAAGAACTTCATTTTAAAAACCGTACTTGGCTGGCTTGCTGGGGATATACATTTTGAAGCGGCAACGACCCTTAAAGGCTATTAACATCTAATCTATGCAAGTTGTGGTGTTCAATGAATAGCAGCGTTGGGAGTTCTTTATTAGACAGCGCAATAAATCGGAAATCGGAGCAACCGGGTCACTTTTATATCGGGATGTTCCTTTCACATGATTATCCAAACGGAGACTCTTGAGAAGAGAGAAGATTTTCAACACTCCGTGCTTTGGCATTTCCCGAAATTCCCCTCCACACACGCCACGACACGTGTGTCCTTGTGTCAGATGACCGCCATGCAGGAGGACGTTGTGCACGAACGGTTGCTGACATAGCACGGGCACGGACAATAAACAGGGGCCGGCGGGATTCGCCCGGGTTTTCCGATCACTAGCAAAGCTCCGAACTGAAGGGTTTTCCAAGCTATGGTGGTATTAAACTAGCCAACAAAGATAGTCGGAAAATATCTTTCTCGTGAACTTGGATGTAATGGCACTTGCAGTGCGACGTTTTACTCCCGGTTTTTCCCCGGCCCTTTTCCATTTCTTATGACTGTGAAATGCGTTGTTGTGGTGCACGTATACCAAAAACTAAACAAGAGGTCAATTACCCAAAGAGTGGTACACTAATGAATAGCGCAAGCGAGGCGTGAGTACTCGCTATTTCGGGATTCAAAGTCATTCTCCCAACTAACACGACCTGCGTATTGCTTACAAGGAGTACAGGCGTAATGAAACAAAAAACAGGCAATAAACCGCGGTTTTGTTCTAATTTTAACAAAATCTCTAACAGTTTTCACATTGATGCGGCTAGGAGCATGAAATTTCCGAAAGAAACAGGAAATTTTTATTTTGCGACCGTCATCAGCATCGTCTTGAGTAACTATTCTCTCTTACCGGATGTATTTTCCTAAAATATATTAATAAATTATGCACATTGCGTGACTGTCAAATGGTGCAAACAATAAGATCTCTCATACTCGTACAATTGCATACGTCTGTCTTCTCAACCACTTTTGGAATTATATCCACCAACATAGCAACCAGTGATTTTTCCAATTTAGTGACGTGAGGTCTCACAGACCGCTCATTAAATTCAAATGTCATTTTATAGAAATACAGGATATAGTTATAAAATGTTGTGGATGCTACCTTATTAGTAGACAAAAAGATGAAGGTGACAAGAATTACAGGAGTTTTGAAAATAATCATAATTCAAAAATTACTGCGGTCTGTCAGACATCACGTCACCGGTTAAGGATTAAACGAGCACTCTTTCGTGCTTTTAAGTGTTAAATGTGCTTCTCTTCCTCCAGGTTTTGAAACTTTTGCTGCGATTCCTTTGACCATGCCCTGGCGAACGTGTTGTTTATTCTACGATTTCCTGTAGCTCCCGAAAAATTTTCGTTGAAGGTTATTCGGATGCCGAGATGAAGAGTATGATCCGGTGGAAAGCCCGAATAACCTTCAACGACTACATACGCCGGGAAATCTGAGCCAGGAAATTAGATCTTTCTTCCCGACATATTTTCATTGTAAATTGTTATTGACGGTTCGAAATTCTGGCAATTCTAAAAGCCCCAATTCAAACTACAGACTTATTCTTATTTCTTGTAAATTCTCATTTCTTTCTTTCTATCTGACTCTTTTTTTCTTATTTCAGCCGGATGACGCCATGCAAACTGGAATTGAGAAGATTAACAGTCTTCTGGAGAGCTTCATGGGCATCAACGACAATGAGCTCGGTAAGGAGGAACTGAAAGCTGTATTGTTGATGATATCTTAACCCAATCTGAGTTTGGAAAATTTGGTTGTGAGACATTATGTTGTGAATATCATCTTCTTTATGTGTTTGGCATGAATGTTGTCTCTCATGATAAGTATTTTAAGCAAAACGAACCGTCATTGGTGATCTTTCCGGGAAATTTGCGGTAAACGAGTTGGATTCAACAAGCATTTTATCATTTGTTTTCAGATTTCTTCAAGCAGTCGTTTCTATTCTTTTTAAGCCAAATGTGGCCCTTTCATTATTATTATTTTTAAAGGGCAATTTCTGCTCGTGTTACTTTGAATAACATTGTCTCAACTAAAAATGTTGAGATTTTGGCAACTTCTCGTTGAAGGTTATTCGGGTTTCCCAACGGGTCAAAATCTCCATCTCGGCCGACGTTTACGACTCGTCCATCGTCATCAGGGCATCGTCTTCATACCCTCGAAAATCGAAACGTCGGCCGAGATGGAGAGTTTGACCCGGTGGGAAACCTGAATTACCTTCAACGACAACGACTACGCCGGGAAAGATCTTTCTTTTGGCAACTTGCTTTTCTCGTATCTGTCCGATTCGCATCGTGTACCGGTGATTAGGGTTATTGTCACTTACTGACCTGAATGTGACCGTAAAAGTGTACAGCATTGACTTCTCACCAAAGGTTGTGAGAGTTGATAAAGATACAAAAATGGCGAGCGAAATTTTTAAAACGTTTATTTTGTCGTTAATGAATGAAAGTGTTAAAACATTATCCAGTCCTATGATTTGACAGAATCGAAAAATTAAAGTCAAGGAAATACTTAAATCAAAACTTACTTTATTTTTGATTTTTCTATGATCCGAAAATACATGATTTGTGCGTAGCATAAATCGTAGTTAATAATTCTGAAAGTATGCTGGAGTGAACGATTGCTGCGTTGTCACTTCTTGCGCGCGCAACTTAAAACGGACATTTGGATGAGCGGGGTGTACTGCAACTGAATCATTTTCCATCGAGCTTTAAAATCTGATAGCATGTTCAATAAATCCCTTTTTCTAGTCAATCGATCATAGAGACGTACGTATGAAGTTAATTCATTTATTATTCTTGGGAAAAGGCCCTCCGTTTATCAGTTTAAGAAGTTCACTCGCCAATTTTGCTGGGCCCGGGAAAGACAATGAATGTGAACGACGACTGGAAATCACTCTTTAAAAGTACATGGGCCTCTTGCCTGTTTTCGAACCCATGTGCACAGCTCTGATGATTCAGACCCATGAACCCCATCCATGCCCCCCTCCTCGCGTCCCAAGCCTCCCAAGCTGTGTACGCTAAGTAAGAAAAACGAGTTTAGCGCAGGCCCGAAAACACTATGTGCGTGGACTTCAAGAGAAAAATGTCCCTGAAAAGAATCAAGAAAGGTTGTAAATACCATATATTACCTCCATTTGAACCCCTAACCGTGGCTTTGATGATACGGTCTCATTAACCCCCCCCCCCCTGTGAGCCACTCACCTCGCGTCCGCAGACGCCCCAGGGGTGGCTTTCGCATGTTGCGGTGCGGTACGCCGTAAGATATTCTGCAGAACATCCTAAGGTATTCTGCAGAACGTCGTAGGGAATTCCGTAAAATGGCGTTTCAATATTTTAAGGAATATCTACAGAACTTTTTAAGAAATTCTGTAGAAGTATTCCTGGGAAACTATCCAGGATTTTTTTTAACAGGACCCTTCACTACTATCGTGGTTTTTGGCCCGATTTTTCGAATTGCTCGTCAACATCAACCGTCACCCACACTCTCTCAAGTTCAATTGGCTCCCTCCCCCCCCCCCCTCAGGATTACACTGTTGCCAAGGTTGCTGCGAGCGACGGGTTTTACGACTACAATAAAAGAACAAGTTCAAAATAGACTTTTCGACCGGTCGTCTTAACGTCGGCTCAAAAAAGCCCCGACGATAGCAGTTCAAATATGAAAATATGCAAAAGGAACAGAAGTGACACTCCTCTATGGAACACTCGATGTGACTTGACCTTCATCAGAGATTGCGGCGTCTAATACGACACATTGTCAATCTATCAATCGTGTCAATTTCGATCTTGAGCGGAAGGTGGTACCTATACTGTGGGTGGAGTAAACATAAAATCTTCAGATACAGTAAAATATCTTTTTAATTACCTTAACTTCTGATATATCGTGAGGTCCACGCATACAAAACATATGCGGAACAGCATTAAAGAGACTAGGTTTTGTTAAACGTATAATAGGAAGGTCCTCGGATGACAAAGTAAAAGAGAAATGCTACTTCGCCCTGGTTAGACCACACCTTGAATACGCCGCGAGTATTTGGGACATTTGGTCACAAAGATTTTATCCAAAAAAAATTAAAGAAATATAAATAAATGCAGAACGCTTCGTTAAAAACTGCCGCGAGCTAAAATATAGTATCTCACAAACCTTAAGAGGGATTAAGGTGGGAGCCCCTAGAGACTCGGAGGCTACACGCTAGGCTTAGGTTGCTTGATAAATTCAGAACTGATATTTTTCAGAGCGACACAGAGAATATTATCACGACTCCTCACTACATCTCTATTTCTGACATATGCGATGAAATAAGAGAGATTCACTGCCGAACAGATAGGTGCAAGAATTCGATCTTTCCGCTAACAATATGTGACCACAATAAAAATCGAGCTCCACTAAATACACTCCTATAATACATGTCACCATTCCATCTCCTAAAACTTACATCTTCATACGGCTGGTGACCTAACACCCCCTGCCACATGCCCATGCGGCGGCTCGCAGGGTATTGTGTAGATGTAGTATTTTTTTTAATTGTGACTGATATTCTGTCTCTCTCTCTCTCTCTCTCTCCATGCTAGCGGCCCTTATCTGGGAGAAGGCCGAGGGAAAGAAGAACAGTATGGATTTTGCGGAGGCCATCGATGAGTCTGATTTGGAGGAGCTGGCATTCACGGTTGACTTCATCATTGAGCTTTGGGGAGCCATCACGGATGCGAGGGCCGGGCGCATACCTAAATAGACTGAAAGATGGAGAAAGGGCCGGCCGGGCAGCTGTAGCCAGTCGGAGCCATTGAGGACTTCTCTTGGGTGCATTGTTACTCGATAGCCCCCGTGTGAGAGTGAGTGCTAGTGCTCAAGAAATTATGAAAGTGAGTTTTCATCGATCCAGGATTGGAAAATCGAGATTGGGGAACTAGAAAAGGCTTTTTAGAGTTCCACTCAGAGGATGCGAAGAAAACAGAGGAAGAAATTTTGAGAAACACTGCCACTTCCCGTTATTTGTGATCATTGGGAAAGAATATTCTTTTACCTCCTTAAATTCCATGCCAGAATAAGACATGTCACGAATATCCATCTAGCATTTGAGTTCAGCGACCAAAGGCAATAGCTGGGCAAATTCTTCTCTGAAATGCTGCTTATCCAAGCATTTTAGACTTTGAAGTTGCAACCTTATACAGCTTTTTGTCCTTCCAATAAATAAAACTATGATTCTGATCGCTGACTCAGATACTAATGTCTAGTCTAATAATTCCCTGTGGACGACCACTAATGAATGTTCATTTGCTGGTGGAAGTATTGGGAAATGAGAGAAATGTCTTTATATTTAATTGGTTAATATTTTATTCAATAAAAAGCTCAAGTTTCAGAATGAATCAGTTCTCTTAGCATCACTTAGCATTATATGAACGAGTGAATATGGAATGTGAATTACAGGTATTGTTGGATAAAAACCCTAGGGATTACATGACACGATCTTGTTCCCTTGCAGGATGTTCCAGTTCCAGAAAATACGACAGGGCGTGAGAGTGATTAGTGATTCCTCTCGCCGCTGCGTTGCTCGACACTGTGTCTGCTGATGAATAAAACCTCGAAAAGAATACTCAGGTCAACCACGCATTCATTACCGTTTATGTACTCGGAACAAGCCCCTGACCCGTTGACAAGCTTCCCACTTTGACGCGCCAGCTTCGTCTTGCCGTGGGTAACTTCCCTCTTTACTAGAAAGTGAGTGGGCTCGTGAAAGGCTACCAACACGTCCTCCGCAAGGAGCCATTTCATCATTGTTGGAGACACATTTTTACTTATTTTTTATTTATTTGTGCTTTATGTATGTGTGTTTATATTTAAGTGATCAATGTACCGATTGTTGACGTTCTTACTCTATGTACCGGTCTTTAGTCTAAATTGCTTTTAGAATTGACGAATGACGTTTGGACACCAGTTATTCGAAATCAACTTTAAAGTGAAAAATTGCCGAGCGATCTTTAAATACAGGAGACATTCTTTTCTTGGAGAGGACATGCAATTGTATCATTTCCTGAGCTCCCTAGCCATCACAAAGCAAAGTTCATTGCGTAACTTAAGACGGAAGAAGGGCTTCGCAGCACACGCGATATTTCCCTCCCGAGCCGAAGGTGAGGGTCGAGGCCAAAACCTGGATTGCGATATTTTTTTTTTTTTCTTCCTTCGAGACATGTTCAATTTTTTGCTTCCTCTTAATGGAAAGTTCACGAAAAGTATGCCTTATGCTCATTTATTACTGTAATTCATCATTATTCACTCTGTCAATACTTTTAAACATGATGGAAGCAGAAGACGTTATTGTTTTTTATATATGCGGGGTTTCTTTTTTTCACGGTGACGGTCAATCAGCGATTCCCTAATAGTCCAGTCTGTAGGGAAATTTGAAGGTTTTTTCGTGATACAGGTTAAGAATAGTCAAAAGTTGTAGGAAAGGGAGAGTTATATATACCTATATATTTTTAAACTTCGAACTAGACGTTATAAACAAATTACAGGGGTTCAAAGTTGGCTAAAAACGGTTTTTTAATTCTACAAGCCAAGGTATTCACTTTAGGAAGAAATGTTTCAAATGTTTTTTGTAGACAATTAAAACACGCATAATTTGAGCTATGGTAAGTTTTTTTTCGATAATTATTTATTGCAAAAACTTTGAAAAACCCCCCAAAATGGCGTTTTTTTGCATATCAATTATTTGTTGCAAAAACGACTTTTTAAATACTTTTTTATTTTGAAATTAAGGCCCTAATTATGACAAAAAAATAGGATTTATAAAGCCAATTTGGTTAATTTGCTGCTGAGTTATTTCATTTGTTTATTAAAAACATGTCTAATGTTCAATGCTGTAACTTTTTATTGGACCAACATACAGGGTCGCATAAAGGCTCATTCTCTTCGTAAAGGTCCAAAATTTAATAACATTAAAGAAAAATTGAAAAAAAAAAATTATTTTCAACCCCTCAAATAACGCTTACAAAAAAAGGGCGTTTTTGTTTTATAAATAAATGAAGCTGGGGCCACCCCCATAAACTTTAGATAATGTTTTCTTCAAGATTTGAGTAGCTGAGGACGAAACGAAGAATTTAAAAAAAAAGTTGTTTTTCGACCAATAGCAACCGAGATAAGAATTTTTTTTTAAATCACTGCTCCGTTGTTTATAACAATTAATAAATAAATCCGACGGCATTTGGACCTCAAAGACATATTTTCAATATCTATTGTCAGATTTACAAAATATTGACTTGTAAGTGTTAAAAAACATGAATGAAGTATAGCGAAGAAGAACAAGGCCGGCCGGCCGCGGTGGTGGGGGTAGCGCGACGTACTCTCCCGCGCGCGAGAGAAAACTGAGTTGGCTACTTCAAATCTGCTGCGCTCGGAAAAATATCTCGTATCTCGGAAAGTTCTGAACCAATTTCGATTTTTTTTTAAATATGGGACAGCTTCCAATGTTATTAACAATGACATCGTTAGTTTGTAAAAAATATTAATACTTCCAGCTGAAATGCTATAAATATAAAATTATTTAAAAAAACGCCCTTTTTTTGTAAGCGTTATTTGAGGGGTTGAAAATAATTTTTTTTTTTCAATTTTTCTTTAATGTTATTAAATTTTGGACCTTTACGAAGAGAATGAGCCTTTATGCGACCCTGTATGTTGGTCCAATAAAAAGTTACAGCATTGAACATTAGACATGTTTTTAATAAACAAATGAAATAACTCAGCAGCAAATTAACCAAATTGGCTTTATAAATCCTATTTTTTTGTCATAATTAGGGCCTTAATTTCAAAATAAAAAAGTATTTAAAAAGTCGTTTTTGCAACAAATAATTGATATGCAAAAAAACGCCATTTTGGGGGGTTTTTCAAAGTTTTTGCAATAAATAATTATCGAAAAAAAACTTACCATAGCTCAAATTATGCGTGTTTTAATTGTCTACAAAAAACATTTGAAACATTTCTTCCTAAAGTGAATACCTTGGCTTGTAGAATTAAAAAACCGTTTTTAGCCAACTTTGAACCCCTGTAATTTGTTTATAACGTCTAGTTCGAAGTTTAAAAATATATAGGTATATATAACTCTCCCTTTCCTACAACTTTTGACTATTCTTAACCTGTATCAAGACAACGTCATAAATGACCCTTTTTTCTCTCCACAGACTGGACTATAAATTAGGACCATTCATTTGAATGTAAGTATTTTTGTGCCACAATTGCATTGACCCAACCGATATTTCAGGCAATAAAGGCGAAGAAATGTTTCGAGCTTCCAAACCGAGTTCATTGCCATCACTAGAGTCTTCCGATGAACGCATGTTTGGATCTCGTTCTTTTTAATGACCTCCTTTCTAATTTCGCGTTCTTATTTTAATTATGAACAACAGATAACTTATTACCCTTGGCATCAGGAACGCGTGGCGACTGGAAACAAATGTGAAATATAATAATTACAGCTACGGCCAAGGGTGTAACTTTTGAAATTACAAATTTTTGGATTTCTTCATAATCGGAGCAGTAGGTTTTATTGGATACTTTCAGATAATTTCCTTGAACTGAAAATTATAAATGCCAGTACTAACATGTGCACATGTGCATTATTAGTACTGGAATTATTATCATTAGAAGGCTGAAGTTGTGTCGCACACAGTGAAAGAATGTGAAAAAAGTATCAATTTCGCACTTTTTGGATATTCTACTTCAAAACTTTTCAATTAATATACCATCATAGGAACATTTACTTTTCCTAATTTTAGAAAATAAATTTCTTCCCCGACCTTAGCTCGGGCAGTTTAAATAACCAGGAGATTGATATCTTCTACCACTACAGCTTTTTCTAGTGTCAACTGATCCTGAATGGTTATTTCAACTAGTAATTTTTTTTGTTTGGTAGCATTTGATAGAATTATTTTTTGTAATTCCTCGATGAGATATTTTATAAATCTGTTTTTATTTTTATCGTTGGAAAGAAATGTATCCTGACTGATAGTTACTAGCGTCTCATTAGTGAATAGATACTCTTTTGAAGCAACTTTTTGTGAGTGACGATTCCTCTCTGCTGGTTTAGTGCTTTCTCCATCATAACCATCAAAAACGACAGTTACGTGGTTACCAAAATTTCCTTTTAAATTACAGATGTATTCTTGGAAAACATTTGGATAGGTACACTCTGTTGGCCATTTTACTCTATACAATAATGTAATACAATACAATATACAATGAGAAACAAAAGCTATTTTGCAGGAAATTATAAGGGCTACAAGACTCGTAAAAATAAATTTTCATTGAACCCTTCATTTTTTAGATTTTTGAGTTGAAAGGGTTCGAGGGCGGTGGTGCTCGCACTCAAATTCTAACTCCTAACGATTATATCTCGGTGAGTTTTCATCCTACAAAAATAAAAGAAAAAAAAAATTTCAATAAAAAATCTTTTTTAGCTACCATTTTTTACGTATCCTCTTAATTTTTCCATCATTTTGAAAAAAGACAGTATTTTCAAAAATTTCAAAATTTTTTTCGAAATTAAATCAAACTTCCCGAACATGTTATTGGTACTCTAAGAAATTCAATTGTAAATGGACTACGTTCAATTTGAATTAAGAAGGTAAAACCTCTGATTTTAGTAGTGGGTTTTTTCTCCGAAAAATTGAGACAACCATTTTGTTTTCATCATAACTCCGTTAGTTTTCGTGCTAATGACTTGTATCAAGGCTAATTTTAAAGATTTACATTCTATAAGTTTTCCTCAAACAATTTTAACGTTGAAAAGTTAGATTTCGGTTGCGGACGAACAAGCAGTCAACTTCAGCCAGGCATAACTCTGTTCGTATTGCCCGTGTGGAAATAAAAAAGCAAACTCTCCGTTATTTTATAAGCTTCATTTTTGCTTGTGATAATTTTTTCGCTAAAATGTTAGTTTTTTTAGTTATTCGTAATAAATTGTTCAAAAACATGATTTTTTGGTTGAAAAATCAACATTTTCAACTACGAATAACTCATGAAGTATTGACTTTACAAAACATTTGTAAAGAAAATGTTTTGCTTAAAATCAACTCCTCAATCTATTTCTGCGGTTATTTTGAATCTTATAATTTTCACCCCCGAGACGGGGTGGCATTCACCCCCAGGGTAAAAGCACACATCGGCACGATATAACTTTCGTTACTCGGGGCTATTCTCTAATTACTGTCAAAATTTCACGTGAATCGGTGTTGTCCGAAAGAATTCTTGGCGAAAACTCTTCATTGCCTGGACTACTTTGAATTACCTTAACTTAAGATGCATCGTGGAGATCACTCATACAAAATATTTGTTAAGCGTATAATTGGAAGGTCGTCGGATGAGAAAGTAAAGTACAGGTGCTACTTCGCTCAGGTTAGGCCACACCTCGAATACGCCGCAAGCATTTGGGACCCTGGACAGAGATTTAACGCAAAATATTAATAAAATACAAAGAAAAGCAGCGCGCTTCGTTAAAAACTGCTACGAGCGAACATAAAGGGCCGATTGCTCGAACGTCATTTATCCGTTGCGATGAGTCATCCTTCACTCATCGTCTACGGCGACTATCACTACGTTTAACAAACGAACTCAGATCGATTCAGCCGGTTCAGCTCGGTATGGTAAACGCAACGGGCTAGTGAGATCGGAAGCGGGCTGACTCGGCCCTCGTTCTCTACCAGTCTGAGATTTCAAATCGGTATGAACCGATTCAAATCAATATTAAAATCAATTTGGCATTCCAGGCGATACGAGTAGGCTGCCTTAGAATACTTTGATCGGTCCGAATTCATATAGTTCTGAGCTCGATTGGTAAACTTAGTGAATGTCTACCCACCGCCTCACTTCGGCTCGCTAGAACGCTCTTCGCTGCCGCTGACTTCCGCGATAATGGCTAAGAAACGGCAAGATGCGTTCACCGGATCGCGAGGATGGGTCAACGTAGGAAGAGGTGGTCATAAAACAAATTAGTATTGCCAACCGTTTTTAAACTATTAAGAAAGATGGATTGGATTTGCATCTATACATGCGGATTATTACTATTTCTCCCTTCACGTTATATTAATTTCCCGAGGGAAAATGTATGCAAGTAGTTATTTGTTAAAGAAATATTTCCGGGGAAAATAATCGATAGTGAGAAATAAAATCTCGAATAATCATTTCTGCGCGCAAAATATTTGTCCCTGCTCAAATTTTCTCGTTAGTGATTTTGAGTTACGAAACATCGCAATGGCAGTTAATATTAACTGTTCGGATAGGCAAACTTGTAAATTTGTATGTTTTTAAATAAACTTATATGTTTTATATAGTCCATAATGCTTATTTTTGACTTTCATTAAAAATTATGCACATGGGTTTTTTTCTATTTTTTTATTCTTTCCCAGACAACCAAAAAAATTACCGGCAATGAAGAAACCTTCAGATCGGTCGCCTATTTCAAATATGATATTCCTGGGACATATTTTGTTTTCATGCCAAAATAAATACTGAGTACGAGTCACGAAGGTCCCATAATCTCCCAGACGGAGGCATAACATGTGTCGATGTAATTTCTGCGTTTAAACTCTCTGAGGGGACCATGAGACCACGGCTTAAAGAGGGACGAAGTATTTTCCACCTCTATGGTCGGTGGGTGCCGGGCTCCTAGATCTAAAAAATGTCTCTTTTCAGGGCAAAAAAGAATTAAATGAACCTCATATTTTGTTCAATGAACTAATAATGATTTAAAGTTCGGCTACTAGAGCTATTGATATGATAATAAGGACAAAATAAAAATATGGAATTTTCAAAACTCTCTGCGGGTGATAAAAACCGTGGCGATCGTACTCACGGGGTTAAAATAATTTTCTTTTCCTTAGGAAAAAAACTGCCTTATAATATTTATGGAGAACAATAGGACTTTCACAGAGGATGGATTTTACTGTTTTTATTCTTGCTGTTCACATCTGAAACAATATTCGTTTTTACTTATATGGCAATTATTGGTAATGTAATGTTCCTGACAAAATGTTAGGTGTTAAAGTGGAATAAAAACTATTGGTATTGTCAAAGGAGATAAGTTGATTGAGAAGCAAGCCGAGGTTTCTATGAAACATTAAAAAGGGCTCCATGAAGTTCATTCACGTCGTTTGGAACCATATATGTACATGCAATAGGATCAGTTTGAAAGGAATTCTTAAGCAAAGAACAAGGAGATTTCAAACACGGCAGGTGAATGTTTTTTTTCAAAAAAAAGAACAAGAAGAGTTACAAATGGAAAAGATATGTTAATGAAAGCATAGGATAATAATCTGCAGATATTTAAAAAAAACTAAGTTGGAGATAAAGGTTTGACAAAGCTAAATAGAAGGAAAAAGGAAAAGATAATGTAGAATGCCAGAAAAATGAAAGGGGTAAAGATTTCATCTCCATAACTCTATGGCTATATGCATAATGGCTATAATTAGAAAAAACTACTAGTGGCCTGAGCATGGGTTGAGGTATCAACTGACGAACTACTACAGCTAAATGCCAAAGTACAAAATAATTAATGGAGAACAGCTGAGTCTATGGAGTCATAGGAAAAGGCATATGCTGGCTATTAATATTTATAAAGTGATTTTTCTCTGATCAAGGTAAAATTTGATGGATATAAAATATGGGATACATTGGCTTTGGGAAGAACATAATTGAAAGAAAAATATGGAGGATAGTCCCCAGAGAATGATCCTGGGATACATGCATGGACCAAGTAAAGAGAGAAGTATTAAAAAGCTAGAGCTACCAGAAAGTAAGAGAAATAGCATTAGATGGGGAAGTAAGGAGAGCTGCAGTCAAACAGTCATAGGATTGAAGGACCTATGAATTAAAATCACCAATACCTACTGTTTTACAGCCATAATCATCTACTTCTATAGCCAAACAGTTTTTTCTTCGTTCAGGATATGAACAACCTGTAGTCACCCCACCTGGCTCATATTTATTTATATATTAGGTGTCATTCTCCTCTCTCCCAAGTATCCCCTTATTTATCATGAAATTCGGCATTCCATTATCCCTTTATATACTTCTCTACCAGCAGTCACCACCCAATAATACTGCTCCAAACAGGGGTGCCCCTCCCTCCCAATGCTGATGGCGCATTCCCCCCTAAAACCAACAACTCCCCCTCCCCTGCCGGTTACCAGGTTATAATTTGATAGCCTGTCCAAGCTAGTTACCAGGTTATAATTTGATAGCCTGTCCAAGGTAGTATGGATTAACGCCCAGGGGAACGGAGGATTCGGGAATTTTTTTAATTATTAGCTTCACAAAATCGTTTTTAACACTTTTCTGGCAATAAAATCTTAAATCATCATACACGTTGTCGACCACTGTGATATCCATATTTTTAGAGTTTGTTTTGAGGGTTTGGCTACGATGATTAATGACCAAACCGCAGAGTATACTCTGTGACCAAACCCTCAAAAACTAACTCTAAAAAACAAATAAAATATTAAGCAAACTATTGCGCTTATATAGGGGAACTAATTAAAACTTAATACAATGCTAAAAAAACCATAAGGATGTGAGAGTTTATTTTTTATGATGGCATGCATAAAAATGGATAAATTGTAAAAATGAGAATCGTTTAGTTCTTATATTTTATTAAAGTAACTGAAGGCTTCTTTAATATTTCGAATTAAGAAAAAATATGGGAAATATATTGAATATTGTGCTCCTAAAACTACACAGCTGGATCCTGTATCTAACAAAATAGGCGGTCAACCTACTGCAGAGACACTATTATGATGCTTAATACCACACCTTACAGCTAAACTCGCGAAAGCTTATGGCGTTCGGTGTTCATTGGCATTTGTGTTGTCCACGTCATACAAATTCCATTTTTTGAAATGCACTCATGCATGGCACAAATGCCATGTCTCCGCCTTCCCCGGCGTCCCTTTTCCCTACTCCTTCCACCAAATTTTACCCCTCCAAGAGGTCTTCTTCTGCGAGTCCGAACGCCATAAGCTTTCGCGCAAGCTGTACCAGTGAAATGTGCAAAAAAAATAAGGACATCTAAATTAACCAAGCATTTTAAATTCATATTTGTCTTTAATTAAATGGAACCCATTTACATCATTATTATAGCTCCTATTTACAAATTATACCGGTAAAAAAATCAAATAATAATAATAAAATAATACAGATAAAATCAGTACTGGTGGTGGTGGTACTATTTTAACTACCCTAACCTTGATGCCCTTTAAACAGCAGTAGTTTTTTTTCTTTGCTCACTTGACAAAGCAAATTTTTCTATAACTTCACTGTTATGAATGAATTTAAAAATGTCTTTTTCGGAAGAAAGAACAGACATGTCAGAGAGCCAGACATCTCCCTTGGTGCTTCTCAGCCTATTTTTTCAATTCTTAATCTGCTCATAACCCTCTCTGGAGAGCAACCTGTTCCTGGCAATGCCAGAAGTATCTGGTATAACATCGTTAGGTAAGGAAATCCAGAAATATTTAATAAACACCTATAAGGCCCAATCAATCCTTTCTTGACCCATTGATCCAGAAATCTTTGTTCTGCTATATTAGGATCTGTACTTGGACCATCAGGCTTGTCCCAAGAATCTTGGGTGTCACTTTCTTCATTATTTTGGCTCAGACTCTCATCACTCAAGCTCAGCACATCTGATAAATGATCAGGTAGCTAACTTTGGGCAGTTGACTAAATACATTTACTTCTTCAGAAAGTTCTTCACCATCGATTCCGTACATACACAAGTCACTGACGAGAAGCGGTCTTTGAGTACTATCCATATGTTAAACAACATTGAGTAAACCTTCGTGGCAAAAGTAAGTCGAATTTGTTTGACAATATTCAGTGAACTTTCTGGAAACCGATCCCGCGGCTGAAGACTTTGAGAATCAAGGATTTGAAAGTACATTTCTGATCTTATTTTCGCTCATTTCACTTCTGATCTTATTTCGAATGTGTGTACATATACATATATTGTAACCTTTTCCTTCGTCCTCATCGGAACGCGGGTGCGCTTGTGAAGGGAAAGGGGTGGGGTCGGGGAGCGCTGGACGTCAATATTATAGAATATTTACGATGAACTAATATAGCATAAAACTGAAAATAGCGTTATTCTATTATATCTAGCTCTGCCACTAATTTCAACCCAGCCCTAAAAATAAACTTACTAAAATATAAGAAAATATTTTTGAATTGAAATTTTCTTAAGTAGAGAGAAAGTTACTTATCGAAGGGGAGGAGGGTACGAGGGGTTGAGACAAATGCTACGGTTGTCGATTAAGGGGAAGTGGGGGTAAAAAAATCACCGTAAAAGGTAATGTGCAGTGTATGCACGATCCGTAAGTCTAAGCCTTTTGAATGTACTGTGATGTGACCCGTTGGCAGATGTTGGGAGGAGGGGGAGGGAATAAGACTGGAGGGATGCTGAGTCAGTTATACTACTGGGTTGCGTTCGGGGATCTTATGGTGGCCTCGACGACAGTGTTTTGCGGCAGCCAAGGAAGAGTATGGAGAGATGCGACCGAAATAAAAAAAGTTTTCGGCTGGCTGAATGATTCTCTATTACTGCACGATGTTTTACTATACTACACTTAACTCTAAACATTAATCTATCATTATAACCTTTCGATACGTATATAAATTACTGCAAACGGGTACAAATATTTACATTTAGTGAATTTCTTTGTGCATTTAAAAAATCCCCCCCAAATTTTTTATTCCCCCCCAAAATTTATTTCTATGGCGCAACTTGCGCCATACATCCCCCCTGTGGGCGGCCTTGGCTCCAAAGTTGACTCATTTCATAGAGCACCATGCCCAGCACTTACAAATTTATTCAATTCTCCCCTCATTGAACTCTCTCCAGCCTTCAGCACATCCACAACTTATAGACTCCAATCTAATTTCATCCTCAGGGAACATTGTGGTAGGTTAATCACAAATTTACCCTCCAAATCAGACTTCATGGTATCTCCCCTTCTACTATACCTACCTCTGTGTCTTAAATTTACATTTTCCTGTCTTCTTCACTAGTTGTTAACACCTTACCACCACAACCTTACCTCCCAAACACCACATCCTTACCTCCCAAAATATAATAAAAGATATACCCACATTTTACAAAAAGGAATTCTTGTGTGATTAAAAAATTATTTAACAGAGAAAGTCCATTTATATTTCAATTGATTTATTAAAAACACAAAAAATATACATCAAAAGAAATAAATACTCAAATTAATTGTACAAAACTATTACTTTTGCTCATGATATCATGCATAATTTCCATAATGAAGGATGGTCATGAGATACAAAAAAATCCTTTTAGTGTAAAATTTGAGAGATCAGTTTTAGAAATGATTTGGTCCACAATATTTTTTGTCGCTTGTTGCCTGAAGCACATGGGTTAAACCAGAGAGTTCAATTACACAACTGTGTTAATCCATTTTCATACACCTATATGTAGGATGAAGGAGAGCATAAGGGTTCCAACATGGGATGCAGTGCCTTTTTTATGCCAGCAGAAAACACAATCCATCCTTTCATTATAAATATTATTTGATAATGCAAATAAAGTTGAAGCAGACAACTAATAAACTTGTAAGAACTTGTCACTAAATGGTAGTAGAATAATGATATGCAAATATTCAAATATATTTTAATTAAGGGGGATCTTTGAATAGATAACAGGTGCGTTGATACAACAGTATTTTTTCATCCTTCAGCTCTGTAAGTCAGGTTGACACTGACAAATGTATGCAATTTTGATAAAGCCCGTATCACACGATACTTTTGAACCAGTACAAGTTCGAGGATGCTCGCTAGCACGATAGTTTTCCAGCACCGTATGATGCGGAATCAGCATTCTAGCCAACAAGTATACTTGTGATAGCGATTATTTTATATATTTGCTTTCACACAGATTGAGCTACTCGATTTCATACTTGACGCGGCACTGGTTTGCTACCAGCTATCCAGTGCGGCCTAGTAGCCTGGTTGTATTTGACGCTAATTTTGATCTTGCGCTGACGCCGTTATTACATAAAATTGATGTCAACGTTGGAAGCCGTTTACATGATGTTAATGTAATTTTTACCTCAAAATCGAACAAACGACCAGTTCTGTGCCAGCAGGGATATCTTTCAAAATAACCAATAATAAAAATATAACTTGTTAAACTTAACAACAATAAATCATGCTTCATGCATTTTCACTGTAAAATATCTCCACCAACATCTACCTTATTATTAAGAATCAATAATAAGAGTATTCACCGCTCTACTTCCACTGATTTTCTTGGTTTTCAACTTCGAGAGGATCTTGACTGGTCTCTCCATATTAATAAAGTTATACAGAAAATCTCGACCGGCATCTTCATGTTAAGGAAACTAGCCCCGATCACCTCCACTGACACTTTGAAATTAGTCTATTATGCTGCAATTCATTCCCACCTGTCTTATGGAATTATCTTCTGGGGTAACAGTAGTGCTGCAACTAAAGCTTTCTCATTCCAAAAAAGATCTATTAAAGCCATTGCTAGAGTATCCATCAGAGCACCTGGAAGACCTCTCTTCAAAGCACTTAATATACTTACTGTGCCCTGTTTGTATATTATACAATGCTGCACCTTTGTAAAAAACAATCCCTCTCTGTTTCCACTAAGTTCCACCATTCATCAGTACTCCACTCGATCCAAGAATCACATTCATCTACACAGTTATAATCTGACTGCTGCCCAACATGGACCGCATCACTCTGTATCCCTTGTATACAATAAATTTCCCCAATCTGTTAAGTTAATTAAATCTCCCCACTCATTAAAATGTCAATTAAAGAAACTGTTGCTCAACAAATCCTACTACAGTGTCAAAGAATACTTTTCTGACCAACTCTAATGCTATGATTAGAGTATCTTGATATGTAAGAGTTTGTATTATATGTTGTTTGTATTGTGTAAACTGTGTAAATGTATATATATTTTTTTATGTTTTCATGACCAGGTTCTATGTCAAATTTTCTTGACCAACAGATCAATAAATATTATTATTATTATTATTATTATTAACCACTTTAGCATCACCAGTCAATTATCCTATAAATAATCAGATTTTAAATAAGGCTTCAATGATTGGAATCAATTGCCAGTCTCAACTTTAGCTTTTTAGTTTTAAAAGAGGATTTCGCAAATGATAAATTGTAAAAGTCATGCGGGAAGTGTGCCAATGATGTATAAGAAGTTACCCGAGGCAATTTGTCATCACTCATTAATAGTACCCACCAATTTTCGACTCCAGCCGCAGAATTGGAGGCTGACACCTTTGCTTTCCTACGCTGCGTTTTTTTGCGGGAGGCCTATGTGATTCATTTTTCTTGATCATGACAAGGTGAGGATACAGGGAGTTGAAGGGACAGGCTACAGGCTAGTGGAATTTGTAAGCGCGCGTAAGGGACAGTCGAGCTGAGTCAGGCGCACTGCGAAAAAGTAGTGATTGCGAGCGGCGAATATTCAGATTTGGTGTGGTGTATCTTGTTGACCTTGATGAGACGACTCGCCTCTGAGTCTTGGATACGCATAATCTTCTAAAAGTAAGATGAATTCAATATTAAGACCTTTTGCGTATCCATCCGTGGGGAGGTTTGTTTCACAAATTGGTATAAATCACACTTTTAAGGTAAGGCCAAGGTAGCAAGGTGGAGCTGCTTATTGTTATTACGCTTCTCCTCCTTTTGCGTTTTATGACATGCTTGTGTACCTACAGGTATCAACGGCATTTTTTTCAATAGACGCAAAGAAAAATGCAAAGTTTTACCCGAATGCCGTTGAAGCAATCCGAGATGTACCCAATGGAGCCAAGCTGTTAGTTGGAGGTAACGTCTTCGGCAAAATTTATAAGATAATTCTTGGTTATGGTGTAATGTATGGCCTTCAGTATTCATCCATTATTTATCTGTAGAGTTGATAAGTCTTAATTATTTGTTATCGTTCAGGTTTTGGTTTATGCGGCATTCCGGAAAATCTGATTTCGGCCTTGATCGAACTTGGGACGAAAGATTTAACGGTGGTCAGCAACAACGCCGGAGTCGATAATTTTGGGTTAGGCCTCTTACTGAAGCAGAAGCAAATAAAGCGTATGATTGCATCCTACGTCGGAGAGAATGCAGAATTTGAGCGGCAGTACTTAGCAGGGGAATTGGAAGTGGAACTCACCCCACAGGTCTGGAAAATCGAATGTATTAACTTTATTTTAATCGAACCTCCAATATCTATTATATTTGTGGGTGAGCATACCAGTTGAACAGGTATTTCAAGAACATATGCTCATACCCATAATGCTTTGATAAATCGGCCAGCAGTAATGATGAACTGTGATAATCCATCCTGTGCATATATAATTTTACTCCTTTTATTTTATATTTACTGACTTTCAGAGCTAGAAGAAATAACTAAGTACAACGTTAACCACCCAAACAGGGAAAAAAGAATACATAAGAAAATTAAGGAAAAAGTGAGAAGTTTCACTAGCATCATCCCTCCTTTTCTTACTCGAATGGTCAGTCATTCTCATTTCTCAAGGAAAGCTTGAGCTGCTAATCCTTTTGTCAACTGCATCTGCCGTTTGCTCTGAGGGTCTCATTATATTCTGTAATGACCCTTGAGTAATTGAATGTGCATTGTTTCAATAGAATATTTTACTCAAAATTTTTAACTTTTGTCTTGGGTTAGGATAAATGTACCATGGATATTGTATTGTGTAAAGAAGAGAATTGCATGAGTGACCACATAAAGTGCATAAACAGGAAAGGAAAATAAACCATTCTGATTCTTTGTCTGCATTTGCACAAGATCTCCTTCAAACTGCACTACAAAGTGCCATATGTAAAGTGGCCTTTACATAATACATAAATGCAGGTGTGCATTTTATAGCTCGATGAAGAAGTGAACGATTGGCTTTATTTTCCTTCATATTTCAGAGGCATTGCTTAGTTGGAAATCAGCTGATAAGTTTAATGCAACCAATATACCCTTTTACTCATTCAAAAACCTGGTAAGACTTCTAACCAAACAACTCACTTTTGTTGGATTCATATGGCACATTTTTGAACATAATCAATAGTGTTAATTACTTAAAGTTCAGACAGGGTTATTGTGTTTCATTTGAAATTCACCTTCGCAGTCTACTATGGGTGGTACATATTAATTCCTGACTATTAAATTGCTGATGTTCACATTTTAAACTCTCTCATTAGAGTAAGTAACGCATTAGTTATTAAGGATATCTCAATCTCAGCTATCAGAAAACCATCAACTTTCCAGTAGAGATGTAGGACATTCTTTTCTTTTGTCAGTTCATTGACAAGCTTCACCTTTCCTTTGTTTATATCCTCAACCTTAATGAATTGATCAAGTCTACCATTCCACTGGATAGTTTTGTTCTTTTCGGGTAAGTCGATGGTGTGGATTATTTGCATCTTCTCATTATGGGCTCGTTAAAGCCTCATCACTGGCCAAAGCCAGCTGAGGAAAATTATCCACTCAAAATGGAATTTAATACCCACTTGCCCATGTCGTAGACCTATTATTTTGTGTGATGCATTGCATAAGGGAATTGTTTCTTTTGAAATGAAATCATGTGGATGATATATAACAATTGCTATTGATATATTGAAATAAAATTACCATACCTCAGTCTGAGTTTAATATCTTACTTTCACTACCTTTTCTTGGTGTTCTTTTCTGAAAACATCCTAATTTGCAAAGAGGCAAATCACACCTATTGTATTTCTTCCCTCCTTCATGCAGGGGTTCTTCCATTTTTACTACTGTGTACACACACACTGTCTTCCTGCCCTCGATATTTTCAAGTAAATGTTGCCTCAAGTGAAACTGTGCCGATGAGAATATTCTTTTTACGTCCTGCTACTTTGTAGAAGGTGAATTTTCCTATTAGCTGATGTAGAGAGCTGAATGTAAATTCTTGTGCGTTATTCTGTACTAAGTGTGGGGAATTTATTTCTTTGTGTAGTGAAAAACTTTACACCGGCCATATTAATGACAAAGAATTCTCGTTTTTCTTCCTAGGTCATAGTAGCACTTATCATAGTATCAGTCCTGTCAACACCACCCATATATGTAATTTGTAAGTAATGCACCCAACTGCAGGCAGGAAACCAGAATAAGTTTGTTCTCTAATCATATTGTTATTTTGACTTTCACGAGCTTCTTGGGATCACAATCTGTTTTAAGGACTCAGGTATAATAATAATCATGCCAAACCATAGTGGCTATGTTCCCACTTCGTAAACTTCTACATCTTCCTCTTTGGAGTTATAGTTTGTTCAGGCTTTTTTTAAATTCTGCTGAACTATGCTCTTAAAAGTCAGTATCACTGTGAGTGAGACTGGTCTTCTTTATTTTATACTGCCACACCAGACCCTAGACTTGACTTCAAAGTGGATGGGGACTAATGCAACAAAGCTTGCTTCAATGTTTCAACTAGCTCGAGAGCGTCTAGGGGGCCTTTACATTCAAAATGTAATATTTCTAAGGAGAAATCACTTCTGTGACCCTTGTCCAACAGGTGTTTTGTGAAGTTAGAATTTGATTGACCATGTTTATGGCAAACAATGTGTTCTTTCAGTCTCTCCTTCAGTCTGCCCAATATAGGCTGCTGAGCATTCGCACTTTAGTCTGTACACACCACTCCTTTCCAACTGCGGGATGATGTCCTTGGATTTGGAGAAAAAATTCCTTAGGCTAAAGTTATTGTAAAAGGCAGTTCTAATATGGTGTCTCGGGAGGAACTTGGTGGCTAGGAGGGATAAATTTCCTAAGTATAGGAATTTCCTCCATTTATCAGGACTGTCACTTTGGGGGTGGGGGGGAGGTTTGGTAAATGGTTTGGATGGCCATTTTTTCCACTTTCTTCCGATACAGTCTATCAATCATTTGGGTTTGGTAGCAATTGCTGAGAGCTATTTGTCTAATAATATTTAGCTCTTTATGAATATTGCCTTGGGACATGGGAATTGTGAGAAAACGGTGGAGCATAGAATGGAAGGCAGGTAGTTGTTTTGTTTGGAGCTGATGCAGATAGCAGTGAGAGACTGAAGCCTTTTTGTTTTATAGGAAAATCTCGAAATCCACTTTATAAATTAGGACCTCACTGCCTAAAAATTATGTAGCCAATACCTGGACATGGATGACTTAGGATGTGCCTGAAGGATGAATGCAAATGCCCTCAATGTGAAGACCCAAAGAGAGAAATCCTTTTGCCGCTGGATCAATGCACTGCACACTCTGTCATCTTTGAAATTATGAGAAAGTATATTATTGTTCTTCCCTGCCAATTGCGATATTTAACTAGCTGCTGTTACTTGATTGATTGGTATCCCACATAGCAGAAACACATCTCTGAGATGTCTCAAATGTCTCATTGAATCTCTCAGAGACTTCTCAGACAAATCTATGAGACAGCTCAATGTCCGCTTTTGTCGTGTTCTCAGAGACATAACATGTGATGTCTCTGAGGGCTCTCATAGGCATCTCTGAGACCTCTCAGAGAGGTCTCAAAAGGATCTCAGAGACATCACATGTGATGCCGCTCGGGGCCCCGCTTGGGCTTGCATTTTTCAGAAAGTACAGGGAAGCCCACACCCAGGTATGGCTGTGTCCAATCCCACCAATTTAGTGCATACCTTTTTCTTGATTCTCCCACACCTTCTGATAGAAGCCAACCGTCGTCACAGTCCATAAGAGCACTGAATACTTCTCCTGAGATTATAAATCATACTGTACAAATTTTACCAATGTCGGATAACTGGAAGAGACTCTGAAATCCCCTATCAGTATTATTCAAGAGAAAAAATAATATCAGGGATAGAAGGATTAACTTTGCAATTCCACATTGTAAAAGATTTATTACGACCGGTTTCGCCGCAGTGGAGCATCATCAGAAAAAATAATAGTTGAAATTTTAAAACTGGCAAATGTTAGTGAAAATACTCCAGCTTATGCAAGCTCTAAGAGATGAGGAAGCTGTACCTCACCAATCTTCCTCTACAACAATCACTCATATTGACAGCCAACTGCCATTCTTAATCAACTGACAGCCACGACTTATGAATGATACTAAAAACATAAATGCAAATACTTCAAACTCATGTAATATACCTAAGTACCTGGGAAAATAAATGCTAATGGATATAGAAGGGATTACTCAGCCACCAGGGAGTTATTATACTTAAGAGTTATTTTACAAATAATAATAATAATGTCTTTATATCTAACAGCCAAAGACAATTACTAGATATATAATATATTAACGAACACACATAACCATGCCCAGGGAGGTGTAAATATCCTACCCAGGCGGGACTCGAACCCGCGACCTTCGGTTTGGCAGGCGAGGATTTTTATCCAAGGACTTTACCCCGTCGCCACCGAGGCCGGCTTACTTAAACATTTAAAAGTAAACTGCAGCAAAATAGACTTTCTTTGAAAAAAAAAAGCATTTATGTTTAGGATAATATCAGTTGGTGCATGGATAAACAACAACAGCATACATACTTCATTTGAAGTACTCAAATGCAAAGCCTTCCTAAGGGTCCAAAGTTTCATTGACATAATTGACAAGCAGAATTGGAAAAACCTTCGAATCGAATGATTATCAAAATTTTTCACCAGTGACACCTTGAAATGGTTTGATTTTTCCCTGGTTTCATCATGACGAAAACCTATAAAGAAAGAGTACACCTTCAGACTATCAAGCACCTAAAACCTTAACTATTATAATTTTTTAAAAATTGAGTATTTCAGATATGTTTGTGAAATACTTCACACATTTGGATCACATGAACATATGTACTACATTTTTTTGTATTACCAAGGTAGATGATATCGAAGTATAAAATTCTTACCCTTGGCATTGTTGCACTAAATTATAGCCTCAGACTTAGCCATCTCATACTGCGGCAGGAAGCACGCCTCATCAAAATCTTAAACAAAAAATAATATAATTGAAACGATGCCCAATACAACTTCACATCAACTTAGTGTACATAACAGAAGGGTATACTGATGGAAATAACTTCCATGTTGACCAAGTAACTCATTGACCAAGTCGAATAACTTCGGCCCGGCAATTTAGTCACAACAAAGTTACTAATATGAGACTTAATATTTTTCGCATGCATCGCAAATGTAAACTATATTAAAATAATATATTGAGGCATAGGGGATGACTGAACTTACTGTCAAAAAGAAGATTTCAGCATCTTGGAATGGTTCCACTCCTCATTTGATTCATTCCACACATGTTTATGTCCACATATGAGTAATTGATCAACGTGTTCACCCATGTGACATTCGAAGTTCTCTATGGAAAATCTGTCGTCCTCGCTGGTATCATGATGATTATATTAAGTGCAAATTCCACAACAGAGGTATGAAGTGTGCGAGTATAAGATTGGCAACGGATGCCAAACATAATTTCCTTGTTGTTATATGATCATGATCCATCAAAGATAGCAAATTCATATCACAAACTCACTTTTTAAAAAATTAAACCATGCTGCCATGGAAGAAGTTCCATGATGCAGCTTCCTAACCAAAACAAAGACAATTGAGCATCGCGATGCACAGGAACTTACGGCCATTGAGGCTCCTTGAGATATTTCTTTAAGAACTCAAGAATCATAGACATACTTTTGCGCTTGAAATTCCATTTTCACATACATTTCACTCAGCTATCTAATGGAATTCACGAGTTACTGGTGAACATAGTCAATATCGTACTTAATATTTAAGACTTGACACTTTACAAATCCTCCATTTAAAGTCTTCAAAATGTTAGCGCTCAGTATTTTCACAATAATCAAGCCAGTTATTTCAAGTCACTGTATTCGCTGTGCATAGTGTGAATGCGTAAAGCCTGAAGTGCGATCATAATCGTCTCTTGTCGGAACAAGACACAAAGCAAAGAAAGAAAATGTGGGTAATCAGGGTATTTTTTAAATTATTTGTTATATTTTGCTTGTGACCTCTCAGAGACGTCTCTGACACATCTCTCATAATTATTTTTCCATTTTTAATTAATCGTCCTTTTTTTCATAAGAAAAGTAATTACGCTTGTTCATAAGTGATTAATATGGGTGATTATAGAAATCTGTGGGTAAATACCATTTTTAAATGTCTCGTAGTGATCTCTCTGAGACTTGTGCAACATCTGAGATCTTTGAGACTAGTGAGAGACGTCTCAGAGACATTCTCTGCTATGTGGGATAGTTCATTCAAATTAAATAAAATGACATTGGGTTATGACTTTGCTTCAATTAAGATTTCCCTCTATTTACATTTTCCTGCAACTTACAACTTTGTCCTTTGTCCCCCTCCCAAGGTGCAATAGAGGGCTTTCACTGGGTTTGAATTGAGTGCAAAGTGGTGCAATCAGTGCTGCTTCAATGGCGATCCCAATAAATGCCTCAATTGGTGGAGGGAAAATCATTTGCCTTGACTGGGACTGAAACCAGGTCCCTCTGCAGTGTGCCAAGTGCTTCAGCCAGTGAAGCACCTGAGCCGTCCTCATCGCCCATCCCAGTTCCATCCCTGGAATGATGAATGATTTTTACCCTAATGAATCGTTACACTTATATGGATGATCCTGTTCTACATCCACATACCATCCTGTGAGCCGTTGCATGGGCGTGTGGCAGGGGGTGTTAGGACACCAGCCGTGTAAAAAGAGAGGTTTTGGGAAGTGAAGTGGTGAAGAATTTCATGGACGTGTTTTAAGTGGGGCTCTGGTTTTATTATGGTCACTTATTGTGCGTGGAAAAAACAATTTTTTGTAGTGTAGCATCAAAATGATAATTCTTGTGTCGCCCTGAAACACACCTGTTCTGAATTTCCCAAACCCACCAAGTGTACCGCCCAGCCTCCGAGTCTCTAGCGCCTCCCTACAAAATCCCTCTATATGCTTAGAAACACTATATGTTTGCTCGTAGCAGTTTTTAATTAAGCAGGCCACTTTCCTTTGCATTATATTTATTTCTTTCATTAAATCTCTTGCGGTAATACTGTGGCTGGATATTTCTACTTGTGTCCCATGGAGAAATTATGTGCGAAATTTTGGAGAATTGAGTTGAGTGCACGTGAGGATTGTATGGGAGCATCTGCATTGTTTTCTCTCTTTTGTCAATCATGAATCCATCGTTGCAGGGTACGTTGGCGGAGCGTCTGAGGGCAGGGGGAGCCGGCATCCCAGCCTTCTTCACAACTGCTGCATATGGCACTCTAATCCATGAAGGTGGGGCTCCGATCAAGTATGTAGCCAATGGAAATGGCAAGGTGAGTGGAGGGGAGCCCTTGCTGAGCTGTTGCTGCATTTTCAAATGTTGGTGGCCATGTTACACTCTCACGTTGTGGCTCGGCAGGTGGAGATTGCGAGCTCTCCGAGAGAGCAGCGGGAATTTGGTGGTCGCCAGTACATAATGGAGGAGGCCATCACTGGAGACTATGCCCTTGTCAAGGCGTGGAAGGCCGATAAAGCGGGGAATTTGACATTCAGGTACTCTTATCCTGTCTCCTCTGAGAGCTTAATTATGTACCAGGTATAATTTATCCCCCTCTCTTCTCTGCAAAGAAAATGTGTAGGGGTAAAAAACCTGAATGAATGATTATATTTCAAATACTTCGAAAGTACTTTTTATTCAAGTCAAAGAAATTACTTCAATCATGGGTTGTTTTGCAAAAATGAGATTTTCCTCTTCTGCTCTTTCCAATCTTTGGTGAATTGCAGTTAAATAATACTCATTCACTGCTCGACTGGAAATAAGATACTGTGAGGTTAGATATTCACTACAGACATGTATCCAAAAAGCCCTCAGGATACGATGACCTGTGTTTAATGAGGAATTTCAGTTATCACTGAACTTATATCTGAGGGATAGCAGGTGCCTATGGCTAAATTATTTAAGTACAGTAAAATCTGATTTTATCATGCCTCAGAAGTCTGTGGTTTTGGATATACTGTGGGTCTGACCTTTTCCCCCAAAATTATCTGGTCATTTTTCTCTTTTACTAGCTTTTTGCTGAACTTATCATGAGCAAATCCACTCTTTCGGGATCCATTTATGACAGTAAAGACACACCAGATCCATCAATACTTAGGAGAAATGTAACAAATTTGTCCATTCTGGTTTCCCTTATTAACCGTGGTCCTTAAATATCCGTGTCTGCAATTTGAGTGCAGTAAAATTTTGCCTAATGTGGCTTCTTGCCACTTGAATCCAAATTGATGTGGTGCCTTGAATTACACAAATCACTGCTAAGCTTCACCGACTGTAGAAAGTGATTCAATCTTCTGTGGTTACCAATGGGTGCTATATCCCCAATTTTTATTATAATACTAAACTCCATCTGAAATTAATGAGGTACATATTTTAATTTAGGATCATACTTTGCCACCAGATTTAAGATACTGTTGACCAGTTTTATGTCAGCAGTTTTGTACTGAATAATTTTAAATGCCTGTTTACTTAGTTTCGCCATGTTTTGAGCTGTGCTGGATATTTCCTGATAATGTTAATTGAATTGTCAATCATGTTGATGCTGGAGCTATGCATTTCTATACAACATTCTACCTCGGTGGAGGTTCACTATGACAATTGAGTTTATATTGTTCGTCCTTACTTTCAGTAACTTGTGTGGTGAAGGCATACATCTTTACTAATTTCTGTAAGCGATTGTATTTTCGGGAGTGAAAAATACATCAAGACCGCTTTATTACTCCTCATCCTTTATAAATGATAGTTATGAATGCCGCTAATCTTTAAACGATTTTAATGCTGGCAGAGAAAGCAAATCTTGTGCCAGAGAAAGCCAAGATTGTGGCTGATGTCTACATTGTTTGATCATGACATTAATTTTTACTTTTCATTTCTTTCTTAGTCATAGCATTTCCCCCAAAGTATGGTAATCGAAGTTTTTGTTGTTGCAGTAAATAACTAGTCATTTTTTTTATCATGATGATGACTTCAATAATTTTATGGAAAGTGTAAAAGTGTGGCACTGGGATTTTGACTCATAAAACTGTTAAGGACCGTTCAGATTAAGAGCTTTTTTTGGATGGTTAAGTATTTTCGTTTTCTTTTGTAAAGTGAGGGTTCAATCATAATTGAACATTTTAGGCTAAAAGCTGAAAGATTCCTTATCTTCTCGGACGTTAGCATACAGGCCATATACATGGTGAATGATGAAAATGAGAAATTTGTTTCATATTGGGGAGTTATCCTGTGAAATTGACTATTTAATTAACAGTTGAATGAATAAATCCGCCATTATGAAAATGCAGGAAAAATTTGAACCTAATTTTTCACTATATTCTTTTTGAACCTCACTTTCACTATATCGTGGGGATTACACGTACAGAACATATGTGGTGCAGCATTAGAGAAGCTAGGTTTTGTTAAACGTATAATAGGAAGGTCCTTGGATGAAAGAGTCATGGAGAGATGCTTCTTCGCTCTGGTTAGGCCACACCTCGAATATGCCATGAGCATTTGGGATCCTGGTCATAAAGATTTTACCAAAAAAATAAATAAAATACAAAGGAAAGCAGCACGCTTCGTTAAAAACTGCTACGAGCGTACATATAGTGTCTCACAACTTTTAGAGGGATTAAGGTGGGAGCCCCTAGAGACACGGAGGCTACACGCTAGGCTTAGGTTGCTTGATAAATTCAGAACTGATATTTTTCAAAGTGGCATAGAGAATATTATCATGACTCCTCACTACATCTCTAGGTCTGACAGATATGATAAAATAAGAGAGATACACCGCCGAACAGATAGGTACATAAACTCGTTCTTTCCATGAACAATAAGCGACCACAATAAAATTGAGCTCCACTAAATACACTCCTATAATATATGTCACCATTTCATCTCCCAAAAACTTAAACCTTTACACGGCTGGTGACCTAACACCCTTTGCTACATGTCCATGCGGCGGCTCGCAGGGTATCGCGTCTAAACGAATTTTTATTTGTGCATTTTACTGGTCACCCAATTCAAGTTTAAACTCAGTTTTGCAGTTAGAGAAACAGGTGAAGCATTTCATTTATCTTGAAACGCGAATGTGGATGGAGGTCGTCGGTAGCATTTAAAAAAAAACAACTCATGGAAATTTTGTATAGGCACCAGTTTAATTAAATAAAAAAAAACACAGCCTAAATAACAGGGCGTTAGAGACCACTGCGGGGCTGAAGGAGTGGCATGGACGGTACCTTGCGATGGCGCTGTGTTCTTCTGGAAGCAGCTTCGTTCCATCTCTCTCTGCAACGGACTCCAGATCGTCCTCGCACCAGGAGTACGTCTCCAAAATAATCCCCGGATCGGGGTCTCATGCTCCTTTTATATCCAACCTTCCTAGGGCCGAAAGTGGGTACCTCCGTTTGACCGGCAAGGTACATATTCATAGAGGTAGCGGTGGGCCTCACATATTCACCTCCGTTTGACCGGCAAGGCACATATATTCAGAGAGTTAGCGGTGGGCCTACCCCGCACTCAGCACTCCCATCTCCCTTCGACGAGAGAGAGAGGCCCCATGAAGTCATGGGCAGCTCAATCTAAACAATGAATGTAATATTATTATCGGTGGTGATTTCAACATTCCCTCAATAGACTGGAAGGTGTATAGTTTCAAAAGTGGTGGAATAGATAAGGAGTTGTGCGACACTCTTCTCTATACTCTTTCGTCAAACTTTTTACATCAATTAGTAGCAACACCCATGAGAAGAAAGAACGTTTTAGATCTTTTGGGGACAAACATATCTGAAAGCGTATTTAATGTTAAAACAGTGAACGGCGTTAGTGACCACAAAGTAGTTAGTGCTAAATTTCATTTCAATTCTGACAAAAGGGTAGCCACAAAAAGAAAAGTGTACTTGTGCCACAAGGCGGATTTCGATTGCTTAAAAGAGGAACTGTCGACCTCTTGTAATAAGTTTAGTGATCTAAGCCAAAACCATACTACAAATGATGCATGGAATACTTTTAGTAACATCACGCGACTAGCCATTAATAATGCAATACCAAGTAAACTGAAAAAAGTCAACACTGAACCTAGGTAGTACAATGCAGACATCCGGAAATATCTCAAGCTACAACAAAACTTGCACACGAAAATGAAGAATCCTCATCAGTATCTACCGAACAAGGAACTTAAGAAAATTTATGATAAATATAAGAAAGCTAAAATAACAGCAAAAGTGGCTTTGTGAAAAGCACTTATTGGAATTCAAGAGTAAAATATTAGGTGAATTTTTGGAAGATAACCCTAAGGCATTTTGGTCTTACGTGAGGGAGATTCAAGGGAATAATTGCATAATAAAAACATCGCTCTTATGACACTGTGAAATTTTCTCTGAACAGTTTTTGTTTCTTCATTGTGCCATGGTTAAGCACCGCTGAATCAAGGAAAAAGTAGCTGGAACTCTATAAGCATTGTTACGGAGTTATTTGGTTCTGAACTTCCATAAAATGTAGATATGGGTGAATTTAAAATGTGCTAAGATAGGTATGGTAATAGATAATCACGAGACCAAATGTTGAAGGGAAAGAGAGGTAGTTCTCTCCTCATCACAAAAAGTCATTGTATTCCAAATACGAGCATTTGATCGACATTAACTGGAGTCGGGGTTTGAAACTTTGTCGCACCATTTTGTGCAAAATTCTGATTCAGTATCCTGTGGTTGTGTATCGAAAACCACTAATGCACTGTGTTAATGGGTATAAAAATGTTCAATTTTAGTTAGAAAAATAGGGAAAGTTTGCAATTTTGCAAAACAATTACTAGAAAGCTTTAGAAACACCTTATTGGAAAATAACTAAGAGTGCACAAGAATGTGTGAAAAATATTTAGTGGCATTCACTCAACTATCTTTCTTTATTCCTCATGGAGAGAGAAAAATATACTTTATCATAAAGCAAATATCTTTTCAGTTTTATTTTTATTTTTTTTTAAAGCTAAGTAATTAGATTTTGGATTAAGGGAAAATATAGAGCAGCTCATGGGTTCATAATCTTATAAGAAAATGTAACAATGGATTTGAATTTGTTTGTAAATATGGTATTAGTTATTTAGAGTTGGTAATGATAAGGAATTGGGAAATATATTTAAGAGAAAGCATGATTCGAGATTCAATAAAATTTGGATTTGTCCCATCACTACTTCAAACCTTTGATTTTTATTTATTCATTTGATTGAAGTAGAAAAATCTTCTCTGCATTTACCTGTTGTGGACATTTTCACAAGAAGGGCTATGGATTTTTGGGTTATTGCGTACCCTGTATAAAAATAAATTAGCTGTCCTTTAATCTCTTTTTTGGGATAAAAGGTTTTTTTCCATTTTTAGTCATTTTGACGTCAAGGTTTCCTATTGCAATCCAGCTAATCTACTTCTCTACTACTCTAAGGCATGCTCTATGCATAAGTGTGTGCCTGCAAACATATGCCTTATGTGGTGTAGATTAAATGTCAAGCCTTCAGGCATTTGCGGCATCCTTTTGCCTGAAATGGTCATCTATCAAGACAAAATGGTTATGAAATGACCTAAGAAAGTCCAAGGTACTACCCTAAAACAATTATGGAAAAGTGAATGCTATAAATACTCACTATGAGTTTTGTTTTCAATCTAGTATCAGTTAGAGGCAAATCATCATATTCTGGTGCATTTTCAGCTGGTGAATGGTTTCACTGTCATATTAAATGACCTTTTAAATTAAACCTTAAAATGAAATGACCTCTGAAATAAATTTCACTGTGTGAAATATCGTCAGTAAAGAACATAGCGAATGTCTGACATCATTCACCCAGATTGAAAGTGGAGAATTAAAGCCATCCCTGTTGTTGCAGCTGCTTACTAGGATATCCACCTACAGAGGAAGGTGGCTTGCATGCCTCACCAACTCTTGATATTATCAGAAATGGTGCATGCAAAAACCATTCAATTGAAAGTATTCCATTCTTGAGAAGGGGTTCCTTGTGCTCAATGCTCAATGGGTGCACACTCGTCTCCTTTGCAGGAAAACGGCTCGCAATTTCAACCCCCCCATGTGCAAAGCGGGTAAGGTGACCATTGCGGAGGTGGAGGAGATTGTCGATTTGGACCAGATCCCACCCGAGGATGTCCATGTTCCAAGCATCTATGTGCAGCGAGTCTTTCAGGGCACCAATTACGAGAAGAGGATTGAGGTGAGATGTGTACCTTGTGATAAGGGGGTTGTGAGCTTCTCAGCACACCTGGCCTCATTTTGTTTGTTGGATGGAGAGAGGTGAAGGGCGAGAGGGGATGGGGAGGGGGTAACATTCTCCAACGAGTTCGAGAATTGTATTCTGTCAAAGAAAGCATCTGCATGTTGGGAGTTTGAAGCCTAAATGACTCTTGAGCACAAGGTCATGGTCCATAGGAACCTCTTGCATGGGACTTGCCTATCGCTCCACCAAATATTCTGATAATAATAGGGAATGAATTTTCTCATTGAAGTATTATTTCAGTAGTTATAAAATCTCTAAAATTGAATGGGAAACATAGCAGGAAATGGATATCAGGTAAAGGCATTATTCCTTATGCTTCAATTTTTACTTAAATTTATTCCTCTGAAAATTTCATAATTAACACGGGCAGAAATGAGTAAGACTTAGATTACACTTTGATTAGGCCGCCCAATGACAACACTTTTTGAGTGAAGATTAAAGTGTTAGGGGATATCATCAGGAAATAAATGACTGATAACAATTATAAAAATGGATTCTTCGTAAATTTCCCCACAGAGTGTATTTCCTACCTATATTGTTGCAACTTTTGCCACCATCGAGGTAAAGGGATTCTTTTTTGTTTACTGCACAGTAGGAACTCAATAATACAAAGTTGGTGGGACCAAAAAATCAGCACTTTGCAATTTTAAGGTTTCAAATTTTCTAACCTTTTTAATAAATCCCGAAAAATATTTCCCCTTCCCCACTAAGTTGGTCTTTGGAACCATTTTAAAACAATTTATAGTCGTTATTCGTGAAAGTATTCGAAGTAATGTATTTATATCATAAGTTAAATGTCACAAACGATCGTGAAATAACTATCACCCCTTAGTTCCCTGTGTTCCCTTTCATTATCGCTCAATCATAGGTAAATTGAGCGAAGGACTCAGTCCATTTAAAAACTTTCATAGGTCATTATTTTTTGTTTCTTCCTCATTGCCTGCTGGATATACGAACTTGAGAAGAAATGTTATTTTATTCCACTTACTAATTGCATGACAACAAATTGGGTGTGACCCGGATATTTTCCATATCTTAATCATCTCGGAGTATACTAAGTTTCCGGTTGTAAATGGCAAAATGTTCTGGACAGATGGAATATTTGTGTGGAGGTTGTGGAGAATAATACTGAAAAAAATAGTACCCCAGATCACTAACGAATGCTTCAACTGCCGCCCAGGAAATGCCTTTGCTTGCAATGACGGCGCTTCACCAATCCATTTCTTATTGATGTTTCTAACTTCTACGCAGTTAAGACAGTAGCTGGCCTGACCTCACTTCCAATCGCCCTATCTTTATTGATCAATAATAGGTAAAAAGAGCTAGGGACTCAGTCCATTTCAATAATCCTTCTCAGGTCATTATTTGTGGTTACTTCCTTGTCACCTGCTGGATGTACAAACTTGGGAAGAGATATTATTTCATTCAAAGCCAAACGGTTTCACTGTTCATTGTAGTTCGAGTAAGAAACATTTACTCATGACCAAGTCCCTTTTCTATTCGTTGATTTGTGTCTATAGTTTTATTCTGCAAAACATTAATCCAGGTAATAAATGAAGTGATTGTTTTTTATCATTCTATGCATAATCTGTTCGCATGGTGGGTGTTATGCTGAATGCCATTTTATCCAATGGAGTCCTTAAGTGCCAACTTTGGTAAGCTAAAACATAGAAGCAAATGAAATACTTCTATTTTAAAAGTGATATTCGATCACTCTACACTTTTTAAAATTCCTGTCCACAATAGTGTGAAAGAGAAACTTAATCCCAAATGAACATCGCGGTGATATTCCAAATCCAGCATTCTCCATTCCATTATTTAGTCATTTTCTTTCCCCTCTACGACTTACGTCATCTATGCTTGACTGTGCTGTGGAGCATAAAACACGAAAACGAAATAAGATTAACTTTTGAAGCGTAAGATTGTAAAATTAATTCAAGGGGAAGTTAGAAAGAGGTAGGGGTCACAGAAAAAATCTGCCGCAGATGAGGCTGAAACCAAACTCCTCTCTGTGGTAAAATTCTGATAACGACAATAAGTTTCTCGCAGAGTAGTATTTCCATCCTTAGATACTTCTAAACATCCAGTGATTTTGAAATAAAGCACATCAGGATCCAATTCATGCCCATGTTGTGTCATATCCGCTCATTAAAATGCCTAGAACTCAAAGTTACTCGTGCCATCATGATGAAATCTGATTCAATTGGTTATTTATCTCGTGAAAATCAGGGATAGTAGAGATGATAGATCAAATGTAATGTATCAAGGGCTGGTTACTCAATGCATTCAATGTAGTAATTCATGGGTGAATGTTGGTTCCAGTAAAATTTCATGGAGTTACCCCCACAACATCTTGGAATTAAATGAAAGAGCCGTGGTGATTTTATTTTGAAGATTTCAGTTTTCTGGTTTACTCATGCGATCAACTATATTTGATGGACAATGGTTTCTTCAGGTTGAAGTGTCTTAACGGTTTATCACAGGTCTTATCATCAAATATGTAAAATGAATATTTTTTGTTCATCTTATATGCGTTCAAATACCATTCATCGGTGTACGATGAAACTTGGGTGAGTTGTTGTGCGTGCACCCACAAAGGTTTCTGAATTATTCAATCATTTGTACAATAGGTGGAGGCGTTGAGTGTTGGCTCGCGAGCTTCTCAAAAAAGTGAGGAACGACAAGCAAGTAATGAAGCAATGAATTTACGAGTTGCTCAATCACGTGCATCAGAATCAAATCAGTGGAGCATAAAATCGTGTGCATCAGAATCACATCAGTGAGAAATTTTTCTTGCAATTTATTTTTACGTTGAATAAGATTTGGTGCAGTGGTCTGTTTGTTTGCATTCGATATTCATATACACTTCGCATTTTCCTTAAATTGGATTTTAAAACTTGAAAATCTTAAATGTTCACACTACTTCAACATGATAATATTTTATTTACTTGGAAAGCGCAGCGTAGGCATGGAATGGAAACTTATGCCATCATTTTTGAATTACGAATTCCTGTATAGGTACGAGGAATTCATTGAATTAGGTCTCGAATTTGTTTAGGGACTGATTTTGAACCCAGGAAAAGGCATAGCAACACATTCCGGGCACAGCTAGTACATTATAATGTTATGTTGTTGAGCCACTCCCCCGATTGGGTCATCTGTTTCATAATTTGAACTAATCTGATTTAAATGCAAAATAACATCAATCGCGGGGACAGCTATACCCACGCAAATTCTTAGAAAATGTTTTCTTTCTATTGTCTCATAAAATATGGACAATGGCGGGAGTAAATGCGGGTTTATTCATAGTAAAGCCATGGGTTTAAAGGATAGTGACTGCAACGAGGATCCCAGTTCTATTTTTCATCATGTTATTGCATCATTTTTCCATTCGAGCACTCAATAAATTAAAATTGCCACTAATAGCACATGGCAGTGAGTCGGTACGTGGCACTACACATGAAGTTCCATGCATTAAAAAGCTAAATTAATAAGCCTTTGATGATACCCCGTGGTTAGTGAAAGCTTCAGTAGTGTCGCATTAGTGAACGTAGTAGTGAAAGGTCGCCTGCTCTCCATTCATTAAATCTCGGAATTCATATAAATATACGATATTGAATTTACATGTGGGATACTTTTGCTCACTGTTTTTGCTCTGCTTATGATCAAGCAAGATTTTCGTCTGAGGATTGCAGCTCCAGGTCAGGCCACGCCCCAAGCAGGAATCTGCTGTCTTGCCCTCCTTTCCCCTTTGCTGTGGGGGTACTCCATTCACCCTCTCACAGAAACAGCTGTGAGACCCATGGCCTCAGGAGTATCTTACGTCACTAGGGAGGTTGATCTAGCTGGAAGTCAAGGCCAAGGGATGCGCGTGAAGAATAAACATCCAATGAATCATCGGCTTAGTGCCAAATAGTCACGTCTTGTCTTCCTCCTCCCTTACCTCAACCGGCTGTGTTGGCAGAAAGGAAGGGCATGACTCTGGAGAGTGGGGGCTTTTATCATGAATCATGATATTAGGGGATTCTGTTACATTTATTACGTTACATGGAATTCACAAAAAATGTCCAAATTCAATACCTTAGATATAAAAGCAATATAATATAAATCTTGTAAAATGCACACTATTAAACAACTTTACGACTTCATGGTCCTGCTAAGCCATTTGGGCTTATCAGTGGGTGCCTTTTATAATTTTTCAATCATGTTTTTATTTATCACTAGCAAAAAAATTAGCCCTAATTCTATATTTAAATAACAATAAATAATTGGCTAAATACTCAAACATAATTTATGTGCTTAGCAACCATTCCTTTGTCATTCTCTTTACTTCCCTTATAGATTCCAAAGTTTTTCCGACAAAACAATATGTTAGCTATTATGTTATCCCTTAATAAATTCGATGGTTTCGGGCTTAACTTTTATATACCTGAAGATGTTGCCTATGCAACAAAACCAGTCGTACAAATAAAAGTATGAGTTAACGGGGTTCTGAGTGATTGGTTTGTAACAAATTGGTGTAAAGCAAGTATGCGTAATGTCTCCATGGCTGTTAAATGTATTAACCGATAAATGTGTTAGAGACGCATGTGGTGAAAAAGACGGTGTTTAGTTCGGAAATGTAAACATGCGAGTTCTTCTATATGCGGATGATGCTGTTTTGATCTCAGACAGTCAACAGGGATTACAGAAGCCCCTAGATAAGTTTTGAATCAACGGAGAGAATGGAATTGAAGGTAAATGCTTGCAAGATTAAAGTAGTAGTTTTTGATAAGGAGAATGGGGAGAATAACTGTAGGATGAGGGCAAATGGTGAAGTAATTGAACAAGTGGATGATTTTGTGTAGTTAGGTAACATGTATGTGAAAGATGGAAGAATAGATGAGGAGGTAAAGAGACGTGCGAATGCTGGAAGGAAAGTGGTAGGCAGCATGTGGAGCATATCAAGGAATGAGTGCTTGTCTAAGGAAGCGAAAATTGCCGTGTACAAAAGTGTACTCCTTCCCACTTTGCTATATGGTAGTGAAACATGGGTAAGTTACCAAGTCATTTTCATTATCAATTTGTGTTATACCCATTGGCATGCACAGACTCCTTGTAATCTGAGGGGGGGGGGGGACTTCTTAAAGGTCCCAAGAGTTGGTATGGGGGGTCTGTATAGTCAGCTGGGGACATTGCATCCTGCCCTAGTATTGGGCTAGGGGGAGGGGACATGAAGGGGCATGATCTTCTGAGGGGCTTTGGCATGAGGGGAATGGATTGTGCCCACCTGTAGAGCAGGTGGGCTTGAGAACGGAAGTGGGACACAGAGGGTTACCTGAGGGAGAAATATGACCAGTCTGGGATGGAAGGGAAGTGTTTGACACCGCAAGTGAGAAAGAAAGGTGATGGGGCAGAGTAAGCCGAGGTTTTGAAGCCGCAGAGATGGAAAGCTGGGTGAATTTTCCTGGTGGGGATTGCCGGGTGGGGAAAAAGAATTTGGGAATGGTGTGCATTTCCATTTCCTTATTTTTCCATCCATTCCGACAATCTCAGAAAAGGGAATCAGTGATGAAAAGTCAAGAGGAAATACGAATAAATGCTTATTATAAATATACTTCAGTTCGTCTGTCGGCAGAATCAGTTCTTCAACAAAAAATTTAGATACCTATTTGTTTTTGCACTTTGCTCCCCTCCATAGTCGCTTCCACAATGGCCTCTAATTAGGATAAATGCAAACTGAACTCTAAGTCGACATTTATAATTTGGAATGGATGTAATGTATCAAGAGCGAGCAAAACTTCGTTATTTTCGGGAGAAATCAGGGCTTGGTCATTTTCGTGTTCGCGGCTGCTTTCCTTAGTGGGCCCTGCCACAGGCTCTATCGTCGCCGGCTGTAGCGTTTGATTTACACAAGCTTGGAGAGTATCATCCATCGACAAATAACCTCTGGGGATTGCAGCCAATGAACTGCCAACTTGTAACAAGTAACTTAAGAAATCACATGCCAAATTCTTATCTTAATAGTCATTTCATCTTGTACCTATCTCTTCCTTAACATTAAAATGACAAATAAATATAGTAGGAACTCGATAATACGATGCACGAAAATACGAAGTTTTGAATTTACAACACAAAACTGTCGGTCCCGATGAAAAGCCTCTGTTAAGTACATGGTGCTATTCAAAAATACGAAGTTTCGAAAATACCGAATTTTCCGAAAAAAAACCGAAAAAATTTTCGAAATTAGAAACCACGGACTCAGTCCCCACAGAGAAACTGAGTTCATTTGTACGAACTTTTGGGTGAAATCGCGTCTAAAAAGCTCTCTATTTGCGACGTAGACACCTAAACAAATCAGCATTGGGAATATAATCTATTAATAATGAAAATACATGAATTGTAGTGCATTCATCTATAGCTAGTGTTTGAGTCACACAGTTATTTATCAAATTTAAGTCTAGGATAATATCGATCTCGAGTGACGGGAAAAATGGTAGCTTGGGGAAATTTTTCCCTTATTTTATTTTTGTTTTGACTGTTAGCTGCATTTCCGCTGTGTAAATACTTCTCTTTTAGTTATAACTCATGACTGGTAGCACATACTAAATCACTGCCATGTGCTATTAGCAGCAATTTTAATTTATTGAGCACTCGAACGGAAAAATGAGGCGATTAAATGATAGGATATAGGACTGGGATACCTGTCACAGTCACTATCCCAAAAATCCATGGCTTCACTCTGAATAAACCCACGTTTACTCCCACCATTTTCCATATTTCATGAGAGAATAGAAAACAAAACAGTTTCCAAGAATATGCGAGGGTATAGCCGTCCCTGCGTTTTATACTTTTTTGCATTAAAAACGGATTACCGTAATTTTCCGTATGTAGTACCCAATTTTTCACTGAAAATTCATCAAAAAAGTAGTGTGAGTGTTATACATGGTTACAAACTTATCTCGTTTTTATTAGGGCTATAGTTCACATTTGAAGTATTCTCAACATACTTATATGCATTCGATTTTACAATTTGTAACAAAAAATGCAATGAATAGTTTAATTTATTTAATAAAACGAAAATTTTCACCCAGTCCCTCTTGTCTTCAACCCTGTTAGGACTGAATCCTTCAAATTGAAAATCACTATCCTCACTTGTTTCTAACAGTTAGTGTGAAGCACTGACATCACTCTCGCTGGCAGCATATATTGCGTCGCCAAGGACATAGTATTTGTCCTCATCATCCACTATGCATTCTGCATCCCTAAGCAAATCCTCATCAGACCCATCTATTGCATTTTTAAGGCAGCATTTTTTTAAACCTCGCTTAATCACCGATGAATCGATGGCATCCCAGGACTCTTTAATCCACTGACTAATTAGCGATAACTCTGGTTTCTTTGACTTTCCAGAAGTTGTCAAAGAATGTGGTCTGGAATAAAGCCATTCTTTCAACTTTTTACGCATCTGTGTCTTAAACGGGCAGTTGCAACTGACATCCATCACCTGCAACTGGCTTGTAATCCCTCCAGGAATAATGGCGAGGTCTGTGCCATTCTCGTACAATATATTCTTGATGCATGGCATTCGATGGCATCTGAATGCATCTAAAACCAACCTACTATGCCTAAAAACTGCATATTTGCACCACACATTTTGCAGCCAATCTTTGGTTGGATTTCCATCCATCCAGCCTTTTTATTTGTGCATACGAGCATATTCTGCGGCCATATAACATTCTTAGGGAGAGTTTTTCTTTTAAATGTTTCCCAGAAACGTAGCATCTTCAAATCACAGAGTAACATATCTTCCACCAGTAGATCGGACGGAATGCGGCACGAATGGGCATAAAGTGAGGCGAATTGAATAAAGACATAGGTACTTTTTAGCGACAGTGTAGCAATTCTATCATTTATTGACAAATACATATTTCCATAGACACGCATGGAAGTTTTGGAGGGAAAGAACCTACTACAAATAGATATTCACATTGAGAAACCAAAGGGGTATGTAAGAGCAAGGGGAAAAGCCATCCATAGGCAGTATTGCCACTTGTGCAGTGATCTTTCGGGCGCTGAACGGCGTGGCGGACAATGGCATAGAATGCCGTACTCTAATAGCTGACTGCGTGTTATACATGGTGATAAGTTAATTCTTACAATGCACTCGCCATAAAGTGGGTGCGTATTATAATGAGAAAATTACGGTATTTCAAATTTGGAAACAAATGACCCAATCGGAGGAGTACTCATCAATATAACATAATAATATATAAGACCTGTGATAAACCACTAAGACACTTCAACCAGAAGAGGCTGTTGTCCGTGAAATATCGTCCTATAAAATATAGTTCCACCAGAAAATCTGAAAAACTGAAATCCTTAAAGTGAAATCACATTGGCAGCCTTCTCTTTAACTAAATTCCAAGATGTTGGTAGGGTAACTCCACGGAATCTTACTGGAACACACTTTCATCCATGAATTACTACAGTGTATTCGTTGAGTAAACAGGCCTTGATACATTGCATTTGATCTATCATCATTGCTGTCCCTGATTTCCACGAGATAAATGACCAATTGAGTAAGATTTCATTGTGATGGCATGGGTAACTTTTGAGTCCTCGGCATTTTTATGTGTGGGTATGACACAAAATGGGCATGAATATGATCCTGATGTGCTCTATGAGGAAGAAACCACAAATAATGACCTGTGAAAGATTTTTTGAATGGACTGAGTCCTTTGCTCATTTTACCTATGATTGAGTGATAAAGAAAGTGTGATTGTGAAAAGTGAAGAGAGGTTGTGCCAGCTACCATCTTAACTGCATAGATGTTAGAAACAAATGCCTCTTTTAAACGCCCATACCAGTAGCACGTCCTGATTAGCCACAGATTAAGAAAGCTAGTCTCTCATACAAATGCATAACTTGCTTTAAATATGTCTTCTAAACTGGGTGAAAATTTTGCAAAGAAAATGATCATCAACAAAAAATCTTTTGCTCAGGGCACTAAGAGGTGATAGTTATTTCACGATCGTTTGTGACATTTAGCTTATGATATAAAGGCATTATTTCGAATGCCGTCATGAATAACAACTATAAATCATTTTAAAATGTTTCCAAAGACCAAGTTAAGGGGGGAAGGGGAAATGTTTTTTGGGATTTAATAAAAAGGTCTGAAAATACGAAACTCTAAGATACGAAGTGCCGATTTTTCGATCCCACCAACTATGTATAATCAAGTAGCTTCTGTATTCATTTTTAGCTCTAACAGGCATTCATTAACAATTAAGGTAGTTTTATCAAAGTCTAACCTCAGGAATAGGATAATCAGGTGCTGGGAAAGGGAATCCAGCCACTCTCCAGGAATTAATACTTTTTTTTTAAGGATAACTCATTCCATGACTCCCTTCTCCTCACATCTTCAGGGACACAGTGCTGAATCGGGATTTGAAATTACACAGCCAGCCAAGGGAACACTTAAAGTCTTTGATTATCCAACGTAAAGAAATTTCTTCTGCCTTCTGTTGAATGATCAGGCCACTTACTGGAATATTCTGCTCACAGCACTCGCAGAAGGTGTGAAGTTCATTTTCAATTCCAGTGAACTTAGAGCCACATAAATTTTTCCTTTTCAGTGATACCGCCTCTTCCACTTCCTCTAGAGTTTTCATGCGGTTGCGACGATTGTTGAATGCATTGACAGTGACACCCCAAACTTTTCTGCAACAGCACTTTTACTTAACATATTTGATTCAACTTCTTGAATCATGTTCACATTCTCCTCCAACGATATTCCCCTTCTCTTTCTCTTTAGTTTTGATGGTTCTATGTCCATGGCCATTATAACACTCGAAATTCCTTTCCTCAATGCCCCTACCCAGAGGTCCCAGGCAATCGGTATCCACTTCCGTGCTGGCAACTAACCGTCCCCCCTGATATCCTCTGGTGGGTATCATCCGATAACCCAAGGAAAAGATGAAAGAGCCTCCAAATGGACTAGGATACTGATGAGGCTGTCTGCTCCCTCTCTGACGGCATGACTTTTGGTGTCTCATAGGATGGTTTCACTTATCCTCTTCATATAAATATCTCTAGTGAGGATTAAGCTACAAAACACTTAACAGATTCTTCATCAAATTGCAGGATATTTTTTTCGATCGCTGGGTTGGAGCGAAAGGGGAGGAGAGTACACCATTTTCCGATATAAATATATGTGGGTGATTGTGTGTTTATTCCCATTGATTGCTCATGCGCCCAGAACTATTCATCCTTTAGAATTAATGTGCGTCAAACTAAGTGGTCGTATGAACCAAACGAAATTGTATTTTCTCTGGTTTTCTAGGCTGTTGGCGATGGAAGAAGGGAAGGGCAATGCTTACAAAGAGCGTTGCTAGTTGACCTCATCGAAAGGCTCAATAAGGACTGTAAATTAAACCTGAATCTTTCAATGATAACTATTGCCAGCTGGAATAATTATGCCATGGAGCAAGGTTGATTGTTATCAGTCTGAAATATTGAGGAAAAAAGCTTCCTCGGGTGATATGCACAACTGAATTTACCGCTTGAATGCCATGAAGTTATCTCTGAACCCTGTCAAAGTTTTATGAGTACACACCGCAAGTGCCGCAAGCGATTTCTGTAACAGGAATAATTATCATGGATTTATGTTTGGGAAATACGGGTATGAAAAAATGCCAGGGATCATGAGAGTAAAAGGCTGTTAGTAGCAATTAGCCTTCTATGGGCCAGTATGCCCGTATTCGATTAATTCATGGTTTTTTTGCTCGTTGTTGGTAACTCTGGACTTGTGATAACAAATAATTTTGTCTGAATAGTGTCATATTTTACGCCTTTGATTAAAAGTTGTCCTTACTACTGCAGCATTGAAAAATGTATTATTGTTCTTATAAGTCGCATTCAGTGCATAATATGTTCGGCAACGATGATCAATGTCTTCACTCTGACAAGGAGTGCCTAAAAAAATGCTGCTGTGACCTGTCATCATTCATAAAAACTAGTAACTTTTCATATCGGGGCCAAGTCCCGAGGTTCATAATTTCATAACTCTGGTATTCTGTAATATCGCGTAATGTTACGTGCATTAGGTACCCTTTTGGTTGGGACCAAAGATATTGCTTTGTAAAATCAAAATTTCCTGATTTCCAGTTTCTACTGTACTTTTTATTTCATTGTAGGTATAACTAAAATCTCACTTGCCTTTAAAAGTGTATGCTCTACTCTTTCTATGTACTCAATCATGAATCCTTTAGTTACCAACACAAATAGACAAGATGTCTCAATGGGAGATAAACATATTGTAGAGCACAGGTTATCCATGCTGATGGAAGGGAAGCCAAATTGCATAATCAGATGTGATGGATAAACCGTTCATTTTTAATTGTGTGGTAGCTGTGACCTTGGTTCCAGGCCATGCCTTCTCAAAGTCTCTAATGCATCTTTGATGAAATAGTCATAATCCTGTATTATAATTCCATTTATCAGGCAGTTGTACATTTGATTTACTTCTTTGTAACTTTTTGCAGACTGTAATTAATTCCAGATGATTTGTTGCAATAAATATGTTCCATCAATTTGTGGAACATTCAATGGTGAATCTTATTTTCAGACGTGCTTTGTATTATGTACTTAGTTGTGGTATTTGGCCGTAAGAAATAAGTTAAATCTAGGAGCGCTATGTTTAACATTCATTGCAATAAGTCAGACCTTGCATTTGGCATAAGTTGCATTACATTTTTTAACTGCTTGGAGTCTGATTCCTCCATCCCGGACTATATATAACTCACCCGAGCATGTACCTTTTCCATGGCAAGTAGTGGTTGCCCCTTGGAAGTTCTTACCAGTTCTGACAAGTGAGTCCCATATTGTTGTGCTTACTCAAACTGCTTCTCAAGTAAACAAGTCAAGGTCACTGACCACCCCGACTAAGTGGTGTGATTACTACGCACCACCGCAAGCAAAGATCTCCTTTGGATGACTTTTCAAACATCTTCAAACTCTCATAAATGTATAACCTCTTAAAGGGTATCCTCTTTCCAAAATAAGTAGTCATTTTCTATCTACTATATCACTAAAACAAACTTGGTTAACACAAAATGGCGATGGGAGCATTATCAGCTCACTCCCCTGGGTGACACAAACAATTGAGAGTGATTCAAGAGACTCACTTCAATGCATTGTCATCTGTGTAATTGAAAAGCCTTCTGTGGGAAAACCACGTGTTTGGGCAAAATCTAGTAATTTTATAGACTTGAATAGCGCTGGCTGCGGATGCAGACAAAAGCGATAGTTGGTGAATGGAAAGGAAGGGGGAGGATATTGCTGTGGGACAATCGGGAGATAATCTGATCATCAGCTAATCTGTCATCTGGTAATTGGGAATCTTCTCTATAGTTATAATTTGATGTGAATATTGATGGACTTTTGTAAACTATGAAGACAGTGAGGAAAATTTAGTTTGTCTTGATTTTGAATTTAACTAATACATAATAGCCTTTCAGGTGTCCATTTAAACACATTTTCCATAGCTGTCGCTGCACGTTTTTGCTTCTGGAGGGCTTTTACTGTTATGCTTATGTTGCCACGAAGAATAATTCCTTTGGCCATTCTGTATCGAATTATGGAAAATGTGCCCTGAACATGAACTAATGCCATGAACGAGGGATTCTGTCTAGTGTTGTCAACCCTGAGGAGGGTGCGTGCATGCACTGCTGATTAATGACTGGCTGATCATTTTGTCTCCTCTCTCGCAGAGGCTGACTTTGAAGAAGAAGCTGAGGGCATCCTCGGCTGCGACCTCGAACCCAATGGCTGCAATGAGGGAGCGAATTGTGAAACGAGCAGCTATGGAATTCCGGGATGGGATGTATGGTATCCTTCACTCAAAAGAATATCCTGTTATATCTTGCATAGGTATTGCTATTTAATCATCTTTGACCTCTCCTATTGTTCTTAAAGTAAAACCTCAGTAGTTTTACGCTCCTTGATTTTACGTAATTGACAATTTTTCATAGTGACAGTTAAGTCTGGCCTGGCACTCGAGGGAATTTCAATGGTAGATACTTGATTTTGTGTAGTTTTTCAATCTAACCTCGTTTTTTTATTTCTAGTATACCAATTCAGTTCTTTTGGAGGAAAATATTCTTGATATGTTGTACGAGTTCCTGCATTTATATTCATATCATTCTCAAAACAAGGCTTTGTAGGATTTTATTTTCTCTCTAAAACAAAGTATAGCATAACTGCTTTAGCTTGACTCTAAATTCGATTTTTACATCAGTGTTGAACTAGAACTCGACATGAGTTGAAAATCTGGTGTTCGCACATCCCTCCTTAAACTACAACAATGTCGGCACATTGGATTCAGAGCAACCTTACTAACTTTGTTTACCGCAGATTACATGTAGCAATTCTGTAATGATCACACCCATATGGTTACAATTTACCCAAATTGGATTGTAAATAGCATTGACGTTGTATAAACCTCTAACTGCATTGGATTTTGAGCAAAGTCTGGGACTCTTCTTAGCTTTCCATTGATTAGATCAAGCAATCCAGTCACAATCACACCCTTAAGATTATAAAGTTTTTCATCATACAAAGTTTGTTGCGTGACATTATTTGTCAATACTAGCTTCAGCCATATCCAGTGAGAGGATGTTTTCAGATGCCAGAAATGTTCTTCGTGTAAGAAGAAAGAATCTCCAGCCTGAGCATTAAGGGTAACTTATTTTCCTGCATTGCAATATATAATTTGATTTTAACTTGACTGACTTTTAGGAGTGAAGGAAAGTTCATTTTTAATATTAATATTCATATTATTATCATTCATATTTATTTATATTATTATTATTAATAAAATAACGTTACAAGTCGACCATTTGGTCGGGTGGTAACATAAATTGGTTTTACCCAAGTTAATACATAAAAATATCTGATTCATTTGTTTTTCTCATAGTTTCTTAAAGGTTTGGTTATAATAAATAAATACCGATCTTGTGTTTCACCAATGGTGCATTCTTTGCATGCCGTGTTATTGTACTCTGCAAAAATACTGTGGTGGAAGTTTATTTTCCTATTAGTGCATGTTGTATTGTGTTAATGTGATGTCGAAAAGTGAAACTCAATTTACTTTTTTAAGAGATGGCTATTTTATTGATTTTTTACTGTTTCTTTCTCAATTTTAGTCGTTTTTTAGATTCAGGAAAGGTTTCTATCGAAATTGATGATTTTGTTTTAGTTGTTGAATTAATGAAAATTAAGAAAATCATCTTGAATTAAACAAGGCTTAAAAACAAAATACAGCACATATGCTCAAATTTGACTTGAGCTTGACTTGAAACACGATTCTTATATCAATATTCGACTCAAGTTGAAAATCTAGTGTTAGTTCATCCCTAATATTGATGATATCAGCACAGTCACAAAGCTGCTTGAAATTATCATGAAATAATAACTCTATTAGGTGTCACTCTTTCAACAATTTTTCTGGAGATCATTCTGAGAGCAGAGAACAGAGAGCAGGGCCAGCACTCACTATTACTGTGCTGAACGCACTCTATAGTAATCCCTTTCATGAGTGCATGGTGGTATTCACTTCATCATATGTGTGAGTTTTTGCTTGATTTTTTTTTAGACTCTGACGTCTATGTTTCGATATTTTTGATTGTTTTCGGAGTCTCACACTTAAAAAACTGTGTATTAGACTCTGGTATTCCACGAGAACTTGCTCACAATCATTCATAGCTAAATTCAGTTTATTGAAGGCATATAAGATTTGAAAAGGCAACTATGGTGATATTCGTGGTGTGCATTGAGTCATATGCCACTGATAGTGGTGGCTTGAGACTAGTGGAATGAGATAACTATTGTGGGAGGGGAAAAGACGCTATGATTTGGGGCATGGTGCTTTAGTCCACTTTCACCCACACACTAAGCATCACAGAGAGGTCTGGCTTGTTTTATTTGAATGGGGATGTATTACTTCAGTCAAACTATCATGGCAGAAAAACGAAGAAAAGAGCTGGAAGATGCCTGAGAGTGAAGACACTTACGTCTGAACTTCGCCATACCCAAGAGGAGTGGTGGTGAAATTATTCGAGAGTGTCGCAATCGGAAGGCTTTGGCCAGGAAGCCAGGAGAGTGAAGAAAGCCAATTGACTTTTTTCGACGCTTATGAAAACTGGTTTTGTGTTTTACATGGGTGTGCATGCTCCACACATTAAAAAATTAGTCATGAGCATATAGGGCTGTGCGATTAAAGATACAGTTGTCACACATACATACATACCCATCATGCCGTTCCCTTCCGGGGCAGGCACAGTCCAAATGTTTCAATCATTAATGCATAATTGTAAACCTAACTCTGCTTCAATAATTTCCTCCATTCTGACCTATCCTTGCAAACCTCTTTTGCCTCATTTACCCCCATACACTGTTTCATACAAGCCCTCCTGTTTTTAAAACTCTTAATATTCCTTCTCCTAAGAATTTCCTCAACCACATTCAACCACAACTTCCTGGGCCTACCTCTACCTCTCACACCATTCATTCTACTCTCATGTATCTGTTTCATTATTCGACTCTCATTCATTCTCTCAACATGGCCAAACCAACGAAGTACACTCCTTTCATACACGTCCATTACTTGAGCATTTGACCCACATTCATTCATGACCCTCTCATTCCTGACCCTATCCATCCTACTTTTACCACAAATACTCCTCAGATAACTCATACCCACGGCGTTTAGTCTACTCATATGTCTATCCTGACGTACCCATGTTTCACTACCATATAGCAAAGTGGGAAGGAGTACACTTTTGTACACGGCAATTTTCGCTTCCTTAGACAAGCACTCATTCCTTGATATGCTCCACATGCTGCCTACCACTTTCCTTCCAGCATTCGCACGTCTCTTTACCTCCTCATCTATTCTTCCATCTTTCACATACATCTTACCTAAGTACACAAAATCATCCACCTGTTAAATTACTTCACCATTTGCCCTCATCCTACAGTTATTCTCCCCATTCTCCTTATCAAAAACTACTACTTTAATCTTGCAAGCATTTACCTTCAATTCCACTCTCTCCGTTGATTCAAAACTTATCTAGTAGCTTCTGTAATCCCTGTTGACTGTCTGAGATAAAAAAAACAGAGTCATCCGCATATAGAAGAACTCGCATGTTTACATTTCCAATCAAAACACCGTCGTTTTCACTACATGCGTCTCTAACACATTTATCGATTAATACATTTAACAGCCATGGAGACATTACGCATCCTTGCTTTACACCCCGATTTGTTACAAACCAATCACTCAGAACCCCGTTAACTCATACACTTGCCTATCTATTGTCATACATCGCCATCATAACATTCAATAACTGCCCATTCACTCCATAGTCTCTCAAAACCTTCCACAACTATTTTCTATTTACTCTGTCATATGCCTTCTCTAAATCGACAAACGCACAGTACACTTTCTTTCGGACACTCATACATTTTTCTATCACTTGCTGAAGTGCAAAAAGCTGGTCACTATATCCTCTCCCAGGCATAAACCCACACTGAACACCTCATATTCTGTCGGAAGTAATATTCCTCACTCTTTCGATTAATATTTTACTGAACACTTTTCCCAGGATACTCAATAAACTAATGGCCTTATAATTATTACATTTGGTCTTTCCTCCCTTCCCTTTGTACAACGGAACGATGATAGCATTCTTCCAATCCGCTGGAATAACAGAAACCTGTAAGCATAAGTTGTATAGTTCACGCAGCCTACGAATTACTAATTTACACCCACACTTCAATATTTCACTGGATATTCCATCTATGCCTGCAGCCTTCCCATTTTTCAATATTCTTACAGCCATTGTGACCTCCTTCTCACTGATATCCTTTTCCATCATCACATTCTCACATACCACTTCACAAGGCTCATCCTCAACGCCTGCAATATTATTGAACAATTCTTCGAAATACTCCCTCCAGCAATCCCTGATATTGCTCTTGTCCCACATGATCTCTCCACTTTTGTTCTGTACGGCATTCATTCCCCTACCTTCACCAATCTTAGCCCTTTTTTTCCTCTTCCAAAACAGCTTTTTATTACCTTCAAAATCACTGTGCATTTTGTTAGCTTCATCTGCACGCATTCTTTCTTTGCTCTCTTTCTCAACGTTTTTGCATTCATTCCTTTTCTCTCTGTAAATCTTACATGCCTTAGTATGCTCTTCATCAGATTTGGCAGCAATCATATCCTTGTACGCCTCTTTCTTTTCTCTGACTGCAATTTTCACTTCTTCATTCCACCAAGCGTCACCTTTCGTTCTTCCTACCACTCCTTTTCTACGTACAGTTTCAGCACATTCCACTATCACTCCTTTTAAACACTCCCACGCATAATTTACATTCTCATTTCTGATATGCTCGTCCCATCCTCTCTGCTTCAACAATAGAGCATCCTCAAGCATACAACCATACCGCATTCTTACCTCGCTGTCTAGCAACCTTTCGACTTTTATTCTCAACTGCTTACGTGCAACATTCTTCCTTGGTACCCACTTTCTGCCCAAATTCACTTTGGAGAGTACCAAATAGTGGCCTGTTCCACATTCAGCACCCCTCATCACTCGCGTGTCCCACACTCACTCTCTCAATCTCTCATCATGCACAATAAAATCAATCATACTTTTACAATCACCCCTTTTTCAAGTATACATATGTATTCTCTTATGTTTAAACCATGTATTTGACACAAACAATCCCTTTTCCAAGCACACACTCACCAAGTTTTCACCATTATCATTCACTCGGGGGTCACCAAAAGGCCCAACCACTCTCTCAGATGCAGCCTCACACCAACCCACCCATTCATGTCACCTAGTAAAATTATTTTCTCACCAGGATCACATTCATTCAAAACCTCTCTCAGTTTTTCCCAAAACTCACCTTTCACACTGTCACTCTCTCCATCCACTGGGGCATAGCACGCCACAATCACAACTCTCCTAATTCTTACTTTCATGCGAACTCAGAGCAATCTAGGGGATACTAACTCGTACTTCCTTACTAGCAACTTAGCTCTCTCATTAAGAATGAGTCCTACACCTTGACTGCCGTGTGCATTATCTTCAACTCCTGACCACAATGCCAGACTATCACCATCTAATGTAACAGCATCCCGCCCCTTACGCTTAGTTTCACATACACACAAAACATCCATTCGTCTCACTTTCATTTCATTCAGCAACTCATATTCCTTTCCATACACTCCTCTCACATTCCAAGTACAGAGAGTCCAGTTCGGTTCCAGTCCGTAGCTTGATGGACCAACCTTAATCAGCTTCTGCCGCCCATCGTGGCTTCGGCTGTCAGAGGCAACATTTTGACATTTAGCAGTAAGTTGTAATAGAGTATGCTAAGTTACCAGCCTTCACAGTACCTGCACCACTTGCAGCTTTCCCTGCTAACGGTTACGGCGCTCTACCGGTCAGTTTTGGCACATTTTCACCAGTATGCCACGAGAGAAACCAAAGCATAGTAATACCCTAGGCCCGCCTGATGGAAGGTCTTGCCTTGCCTTGCCTTGCCTTGCCTGACAAGTCTTGCCAAGTCTTACCTGGTGACATGTGCTCATTTCCAGGGCCAAAATTTGGGAATTACTCACATTACTTGTCAGCAGAAATTGAAAATATTTTTCAAAATCCGTAAGAGTCACTTCATAAAAAAAGAAAAAGATGAAGTCCTGTGAAACTATAGTTATCAATTCATTGAGACAACATGCTGAAATAAGCAGTTTGGTAATGAGTGTATTGAAATGATGCAGGGCGAGGGGGGGGCTTGAAAGAAATGAACTGGTAATGTGAAACAACATGTTTGCGATAATTGGGAACTTAAGCTACACATACCTTAACTTAGTGCAGTCTTTGGTAGAATCCTGCATAACCCATGATGTAGAGTCCAAAATACATGGCCTTATGATTGACTTGAGCATGCTAGAATGCCACAAAGTATGACTTTTGTGGTGCTGCTTGGGACTGGACCCATTGGCTCCGGTAACCCTCGGAATGGCTCTCAGGGCTGAGCGTGTTCCCAAGGAGACGGGAATGCTGGTGAATAATGCCTCAAGATTGCAGATAGCAGAGTGATGCTCGCTCACCATTTTTTGGGACACCCATCCCCTGCCAAATTGGCATCGCATGTTTTTCCTCATCCACCCAGTCATACTTATGGGGCGCTTGCTGTTGTCTTATATACAAGGCTATGTTCCTTAATGAGTCGTCCAGCCAACCTTGGAATAGGGATCCCGATGCTTGCCAGCAATTTCATCCCAGAGGGCATGACGGTTCACCTGCAGAGTGAGAATGGACTGCTGGGGCTGGGGCCGTTCCCCGAAGAAGGCCAGCAGGTAAGTGACTCTTTAGGAGCTGCCGTGCACTGTCCATTCTGTTTCTTCACTGCTCACCTTAGTGTGAGTCAACGGTTTTGCCACATAATTTATCCGTCACATTTTCCAGGACCCAGATTTAATCAATGCCGGCAAAGAGACTGTGACAGCTTTGCCTGGTGCTGCATTCTTCTCCAGCGATGAAAGTTTTGCTATGATCCGTGGGTGAGTATTGTGGTGCAGATGCATTTGTACAGTAGAAACTTGAATTATGAAACTCAAAATTTTGTTTTACGAAGTAAAATCTTCAGTCCCGAACAAAATGGTAATTAAATGCAAGTAACAGTATGCAATATTACAAAATAGCGAAGTTTTGAAACTATGAGCCTCTGTTCTTGGTCCTAACATGAAAAAGTTACTCATTTTTACAAATGATGATGGGTCGCAGCAGCATTTTTTAGGCGCTCCTTGTCAGAGTGAAGACACTGATCATCGTTGCCGAACACATTATGCGCTGAATCTGCCTTATATGAATGATAATACATTTTTCAATGCTGCAGTAGTAATGACGACTTTTAATCAAAGGCATAAAATATGACACCAATCGGACAAAATTATTTGTTATCACAAGTCCAGAGTTACCAACAACGAGCAAAAAAAACTGTGAAGTAATCGAATATGAACACACTGGCCTGCAGAAGGCTAATTGCTACTACCAGCCTTTTACTCTCATGATCTCCGGCATTTTTTTGTACCCATTTTTCCCAAACATAAATCCATGATGAGTATTCCTGTTACAGAAATTGTTTGCTGTGCGTGTGTGCTCAAAAAACTTCCGAGTTCGGAGATGATGCCATGCGTTCGAGTGGTAAATTCATTCGTGCATATCACCCAAGGAAGTTTTTTTCTCACAATTTCAGACTGATAACACTCAACTTGCTCCACGGCATAATTATTCCAGCTGGCAATGGTAATCATAGAAGGACTCAGGTTTAATTAACCCTTCGGTAGGCACATGGGCCAAAGGGGTTGCCCACAGCGTTTCATTTGTGTGTCGTTTCACATAGGATGGCATAATATACTCGTAAGTTTCTGTAGCTGCACATTGTTATGTCCTTAAAAGTCTTACGTGGTCGTTTGTAACAAATTGTTGCAGGGTTAGCGTTAAAAAGCGTGTGAAAGGAAGCCTGCGTGACTGGGCCACAAATGTGGCCCACGCGACTAACTATGTAACATTTTTCTGTCGGCATTATTATATTATATATTATTTATATAGTATTTAATCATTGTAATATTATAATCAGTCATATTAAAATTGTTGGATATTTTATATAAATTTTGTCACAGTGGATGTTCGATGCTCAAAATATTTCACGATTCTTCAGCGACTTTGGGTATTGTTCCACTATTGACTATAAATCTATTTCATAGTGAAAAAAACCTAAGTGAACAATAGACAATAGTTTAAGTTTATTGTTTGTAAAAATATTTTACAAAAAAAATTGAAAAATTTAGGCAATAAAAAAATTGAATGTGGGCCACCTGTTGTGTGGCCCGCTCGCGCCTAATCGCGTAACGAAATTTTACGCACCCACTGAAGGGTTGACAGTCCTAATTGAGGGTTTTGATGTAGTCATCGAGCAAGGCTCTTCGTTAGCATTGCCCTTCCCTTCTTCCATCGCCAACAGCCAAGAAAACCAGAGAAAATACGAGTTCACTTGGTTCATACGACCACTGAGTTTGACGCACATTAATTATAAAGGATGAATAGTTCTGGGCGTTATATGTACAATCAATGGGAAAAAACGCTCTCATACCCTTATATATTTATATCGGAAAATGGTGCACCCTCCTCCCCTTTGGCTCCAACCCAGCGATCCAGAAAAATATCCTGAAATAGAGCTCGGCTGCTTTCCTGCAGATTGATGAAGAGTTTGATAAGTGTTTTGTAGCTTAATCCTTATTTGAGATATAAGAAGAGGATAAGCGGAACCATCCAATGAGACACCAAAAGTCACTCTTGTCAGAGTGGGAACAGAAAGCCTCATCAGCACCCTAGCACAATTGGAGGCTCTTTCATTTTTTCCTTTGCTTATCGTACGATACCCCCCGAAGGACATCGAGTGTGGGGGCTAGTTGATAACTAGCCAGTGTGGAAGCAAGAGGCAATTGGCCGGCATCTTTGGGTAGGGGCATTGAGGGAAGGAGATCCGAGTGTTATAACGGTCATGGGCATGGAACTATCAAAACTCGAGAGAAAGAGAAGGGGAATATCGTTGAAGGAGAAGGTGAAAATGATTCAAGTAGTTGAATCAAATAAATTGAGTAAAAGTACCTCGGCAGAAAAGATTGGGGTGTTATTGTCAACGCTTTCAACAATCGTCACCAACCGCTCTAAAATTCTAGGTAAAGTGGAGGAGGGGGTATCATGGAAAAGAAAAAATTTAAGTGGCGCCAAGTTTGCTGAAATTGAAAATGAACTTTACATCTTCTTCTGCAAGTGTCGTGGCAGCGTATTCCAGTAAGTGGCCCGATCATTCAACGGAAGGCAGAGAAATTCCGAAACATCAGAAAATCAAAGACTTCAAATGATCCATTGGCTGGCTGAGCAATTTCGAATTGAGATTCAACATTGTGTCGTTGAAGTTTTGTGGAGAAGGGAGTCATGGAATGAGTTATCCTCATAAACAATTATTGATTAATTATCCTGGAGAGCAGCAGGGTTCCCTTTCCCTGCACCTGATTATGCTGTTCCTGAGGTTAGTCTTTGATCAAACTTCCTTAATTGTGAATGAATTCCTGTTGGTGCCTGAAACGAATATTTATATGTCAATTTTAATGTTTAGGAAGAGGTACACAATGAAATGCCTATTAAGATAAGAGTTTTGGCAAGTGATTTCCAAAATTACTTGTTGTAAGTTGGCAGTTCATTGGCTGCAATCCCCTGCAATCCCTGCAATTCTTAAATTCTAATCTGATAAATCACTGTGCATCTTATAGGCCGGGAAATACGATACTTCAAATATCAGCCAAAACTGTGAATATTTGTTGCATACTGTGTCCTTTTGACTCTTACCACTTATCAATTTTTATTTTTCTGGAATTGTATTGTGTTTCCATATTTTCTCCAGCTCTGCTCTTGCATTTTCCATCATTTCACTGTAATGTTAAGTATCCGATATTCTGCAGTACAACTTTTCATTGCTAATTGGAGGAATAGTTATCAAAAGATTTAATTAACTTAAATAGCTTCATTTGTTACCAAAAACATTCAGTATCCTTTCATATTAAGTGCCTATTTGCTTCAAAAAACCTTATCAATTTCATGGTTGCCTAAATTTTTTTAGCAGGACTTTGGATAAATATCTTGCCTTCATAATGGGCTATTGCACAATTTATAGTTCTTACTTTGCAGAAATGATAAGATCATCCCCTCTCTTTCTGCCTCCCTGATGGCTCGAGACTTCTTGGCCAAATTATTTGATGCAGTCTTATTTTGTCTCATATGTAGTTGTCTTTTGAATTCTGTCCATAATTGGGTGTATCACATTCATAGATAATTTTCTATATTCGTTTGCTTTATTGTTTTGGCCTGGTGTGAAGTGCCTACTTCTCAAAATGACTTTCTGATTCCATCCTTTTTGGCCCATTGCTTTGGCATGCTCAAATTTTCCAGGGTGCCAATCAAATCAATATTCAGATATGACACCATAATGGGCCTTGCACTGAATTATCTAAAAGTTGGTTGTATGGCCTTATGATGGATGGTCTCGTCATTCACTGAACTGACTTACATGGTGGCAATCTGAAATGAAAAAGCATTTCCAATTGATAGAATTGGAAGTGAAGAGTGGAGTTCTGGTTCTTGTCCAGTGCAGTGTTGTTGTTGTGCAGGTGCATAGTTGGGTTTGTTTCCTCAAGTGAATAGTTCATTTTTTATATGTTTGCTACTGCAAAACACATAACTGTATATCCCTGAGCTCAGTTAAATACCTCATCATGACTGATAAAAAATTGAACCTCAATTTTTGTTTAAATATTTGGGTATATAACCCCTCAAGGATTCAATGGCCTCTATCCCAGTGGCACCTCCTTGCTGGCTCACGTCTAAATCTGTGACCCAGCTTTTGGATACTCCCCTGTTGTTAGTTGCCAAGATAGGAGTTAATTTCCTTCAATGAAATATATACGCTGTGGGAAAGTTGGAGATACTTTGGAGATATTATGACCAAATGAATGTCTCCTTACACAGGGGCCACGTGGACATAACAATCCTTGGAGCAATGCAGGTGTCGCAGATGGGTGATTTGGCCAACTGGATGATCCCGGTAAGCTGTCAGCTTTTTTTTCTTGAATGTTATCACTCATGTTTAAGTTTTTGAGTTGTTTAGCTCTCGATGATGAGTAATTAATTTAAGAACCTGTAGCCAGTAGGTAGTCCAGTTATTTGTTTAGTCTCCCTCTTAGATCAGTCACGTGTAATCAGCGGAGTTACTCTCTCATCCACAGTCCATGTCAACTGATCATGTCCATCATTTCATGTCCCACCGACAATTTCCCTTTCCTCTCATACCAATTCCCATAACTCTTCCTCACATGTCATCTTTGCCACCCAAGTTGCTTTCTTGATCTTCTTGACATCTGCGTGTCAATAGTCTCAATCCAAGACACACCCTCCAGTAACAAAGACTTATTACACCCTCATATAACTTTCCTAACCATTTGATTCCAAGCTTTGTACTTAAGTTATAACTCCCATAAAAATTTGATTTTATGGAAGCTTAAGAAGCATCTTAGCATCTTCGATTCATGTAACTCTCTATTTTATGCTCTGTCATTCATTTCAGACAGGAAAACAGTGTGGGGATTTCACTTGGCCACTCCTGAATTTATGTTTATAAATAGAGGTACTTCTGTCCCTTGGAGCAAAATACCATCATTTTTATGTGGTATTATTTTTTCCACAGACTTAGTGTGTTAGTATGAAATCGTTTCAGGCTTAACATGGTGGAAATGCGATATATCCATGATAAAATATAACAACAGTAATAATATCCACACTTTAATGAACTACTTCAACAGCGACCATGGTTTTGACATACTATGTCATTATCAAGGTGATGGGACAGACACTCTCACATGTATTTATACCAAAGCCAAGGTAGGAGGAGGGGGGGGAAGGAGGGGGAAGTGGGTGGGGGAAGAACAATTTGGGTGAACATATGGGGCCGATGACGTAAAACGGAGACAAAGTGGGTTGTGGGTGAAGGTCAGGGTTTAATTATAGGGACGCTTAGCTTTAACAAAGGTGAGTCAGAACAAAATAAAACATTGTTGCAAATTTCATACGGGGCTATTAACAATTTCAAATTTTTCCATAAAATCCAATTTAAGCCCTTTGTCTTTACAATGTAAAATATCTATGTCGAAGTTGCTAAAATGATTACACTGGCATAAATGATTCGCAAAACAAGATTTTCCATCATTATGTATAAAACTTCTTCTATGTTCCTTCACTCTGATTTTAAAACTTCTACCAGACTGTCCAACATAACAAATACCACAGTCCTCACACTTTAATTTATACACTCCACTTTTGTCCATACGGTCATAATTGTCCTTAGAATTAAATAAAATCTTGTCAAGCGTCAAAGGGTTATAAAATGAGATTTTACAATTATTTTTGGGAACAATATTCTGTAGTTTATAAGATATATTTCTAATAAAAGGTAATTTGACCCAGCGGGTAATTTTATTCGGGACCATACTCAGGGATGTCAACAATTTGGCAGTTCTTTTGGAGCGATAGCAGTTAAGCATCTTGTCTAAGCACTTGATGTTGAAGCCATTCCTAATTGCTATAGTTTTTATTACTTTTAGTTCTTTATCAAAGTTATGGATCGTCATCGGAATGTTCACTAGACGGTTGATCATACACCTCAATGCGGCTTGTGCGAATGGTGGTGAGATGAGTCTACAGGAATAATCACATCTGTGAAGGTATCTTTTTTGTATATACAGAGATCATGTTTACCTCTGTTAATAGAAACATTTAAATCCAAAAAATTGATTTTGTCCCCACCATACTCAACAGTAAATTTTATCTTGTCATGGATGGAGTTTAAAAGATTGTTAAAATTATTTAATTGGCATTAAACTCCATCCATGACAAGATAAAATTTACTGTTGAGTATGGCGGGGACAAAATCAATTTTTTGGATTTAGATGATATTTTATGTTTATGGACGCCTATGCCAATACGTTACGCCAATTAAATAATTTTAACAATCTTTTAAACTCCATCCATGACAAGATAAAATTTTTAATACTAGTTCGAGCTTTGAGTGAATAAGTTTTCTGAAAACATACCATAAATTATTAGCAAATCCAGTACCTATCCGATTATTCGAGGTTTTTGATTATATTGAAATTCGAGAAAATCACTATTCATCCCATCTCTAATTATAATGTAAAATAAAATGATAGTAAGCTATTTTAATAAATATTATTTTGTTTTCAGTCATGGTAACTCTTCTTCCAAACAAATGGTATCTTTTAAGTATTAACAGGAGAACAAAAATATTGACCATGGATCTGTGCAAGAGCTGGTACTGCTTAGGAACTCTTCTCCCAGCTTATGTGTATCTTGTATCCAAAATCACAAATTTTTGGTGCTGTGACTGTTTTGGAGTTGTCAGAGTCAGAGCTGTTACAAAAATGCACATCTCATCCCCGGCTTAAAGAAGTCTGAATTGGAAATGTTTTGCATTTTGATTGATTGCATCTGTGCGTTTCCTCCCCTCTCAGGGAAAGTTGGTGAAGGGCATGGGAGGAGCCATGGACTTGGTGGCTGCTGCTGGCACCAAAGTGGTGATCACGATGGAGCACACGGCCAAGGGCGGTGCCCACAAAATCCTGCGTGAGTGTTCGCTGCCCCTGACGGGAAAGGGCTGCGTTGACATGATCATCACAGAGAAGGTGGGTGCATATTTTTGTCACGTCAAAGGAACTGATAACCTTGGACCGTGGGATAATCAATCCAAAAGATGGTTCACTGCAGCTCTCATCTCTATAGTGCTTGCAGAGTTTCTGTGCACTGGAGAGTTCCTCCAAGCCTAGCTTCCCATGGTAGATAAGCAGCGATTGGTTGTCGGCGTCTAATCCCGTAAACCGGTTCTTAGCTCAGTGCACGCCGTGTACGAATACTGTAAGTGGCAACCCAAAAGAATCAGCGAAAACAAACGCTATGCCTCGCCGACACTTCGGCCTTTAGAATAGAAATACTCTGGACGAGAAACTACTATAGATATTGAGTCAAAACTTGCAGTGATTGCAGTTGTCATCGCAGTGAGGTTAGAAAGTAATCCCCTTCGGCGCAGGTCACCGTGATTACACGATAAATAAACAAAACTTTAAGTCAGTATTAAAACAGTATTCGTACGCGGCACGCATTGAGCTAAGAACCGGATTACGGGATTGGACGCTGGCAGCCAATCGCTGCTCATCTACCATGGGCAGCTAGGCTTGGAGGAACTCTCCAGTGCACAGAAACTCTGCGAGCACTATAGGGGTGTGCTACACAGTTCTTTGTGTTGAACAGTTCTGTTTGATTCAGTTCAGGGGCTGGGGTGGTTCAAAAGAACAGTCATAGCTTTCCAAATGTTGAAGGATGTCCCATTTGGAATCGATGTCTGAAAGCCATAGGTCTTAGGGTCTCAGATGGTGACACTTGATGGGACAATGAGGTGTGCAAAATATTTCTGTAATGCCCTGTTTGCATTACTAGCTTTTCACCAGGTTAACTCTTAACCCTAGCAAAAGTTCGCCGTGTGAACGCAGATTGGTGCTGACCATAGTCAATTCTTTAATTGTGCTGGAGTTACTAGGGTTGGCACTGGTTACCATCATTTTTAATTCATGTAAACGCAGGTTAGTTAGAATAGTAGTCGAGTGATCCAGTCCGCTTGCAGATTTTACTTGAAGCATACAATGTATTAAGCGAGTTTCTATTGTCATATTCCGTATCCATGCATACGTGCCACGTTGCTTGATTTAGTTTAATGCATTAGTGAATGATGAATCGTTTATTAAGTTCAAAATTTACCTTAAAAGTGCAATCCAGGTCGGGTCATGGGCAGAGCTTGTCAGAAAAAGTCGTAAATTCCACTGCATATATTGAGGTCAGGACTTGAAATGGAAGTTATTTACACATATTGAATATCAAGATAATATCTTGAATTGTTTTTCTCTATCATAATAGACTGCAAATGACATAATAAAGTAATATTCTGGGGGTATCTTCATGGTAAAGTATGGCATAGTTAGACTTCGTTCCATTAAGGAAATTTACTGTACTAGGGTGGAAGGCACGTGAGAACCTTGCAGACCCCTATATTAGGCCCCCCTCCCGAAGACTTTGCTGCTCTCTTCCATTTTATGGATTCATATGTTGTTTGCATTACTGTGAACCATGGTCAAATGATTCCTGTAAAGTGCTGTTAGACTCGAATACTTGTGTGAAGATTTGTTTTTGGTGTGCAAAGTGGCAGTGATATAAATGGCATATGTACCTACAGCCAGAGCATTGCTTTTTGGCTGCAGTTGAAACATTGGATTGTGATTAATGAATGGAAGTTGCTCATTAGTGGTGGTTTTACCGGGAGGATTCAGAAAGATATTGTCATCCTTAAAATTGTTACAGGCTTAAGCCCTGATGTTGCCTTTAGCCCATCTATTCCTTGTTTCCATCTGTGTGAGTTTCTCCTGGTGTCGAGAGAATAATGGGTGATGTGCAATCATTAATGATGGAATAGGTTCTCCATTCAATGTGCCTCTCTCTTTCCCTCCCGAGCAGGGTGTTTTTGATGTGGATCGTGAGCAGGGTTTGGTGCTCAAAGAGATCGCCAATGGCGTGACAGTGGAAGACATCATCCAGAGCACGGGTGCAGATTTCCAAGTCGCCCAGGACCTGAAGCCAATGGCAGGCCAGGATGTCTGAGGCTGGGTGCAGGACTGTGGATGAATGGTGGGTGGGCATCGTGTGTGAACACGTGCGTGCTTGAGGTGTGTTGTTGTGTGCGCATGCATCATTTCTCTCCTCCAACCCCCACCATTGAAATAGCCATCTTAGGGCTGGCTGAACAAATTCCTGTCACCTTTCTGACTGAAGGAGTTTTGGGGGAATGCTGATGCACCCTCTGTCCCCATAGTTAATGTTAATATCCATGTCAAGTTTTTTCTAATTATGGCATTGCTAAATGCCTAAAATACCTGCCAGGAAAAGTCATGGGAAATCAGTGCGGTAACTCTCTTTTACTGGTCCAAATGTGGTTTTTTTTCTGAGTCAGGGGTAGTGTAGAATTGAGGCTTTCTCATCTGGTTTTTGAGATAAGACTGAGGTCAGAAATTCATGATGAGAATTGAGATGATACCACGGTTAGGCAAGATGAGATCACTGGCACGAAACTCCAGGGTGGAGTATGAAGAGTATGTCTACTCGTGATAAAATTTTGACTAATTTCCCCAATATGAATATTGACGTTAAAATTTTTGAACTTGGGATCTCCCATCATAAAGCTATCTTCTATAGGAGTAATTTGTGGCTCCATATCTCTCAGTCATCTTCCCATATGTGCATGCAAACTTTACTGCCATGACAGCCACATTGGTCTCTCTTGGCCTTATGTTAATAAATGAAAGTTGAAGTGAAGTTTTCTCTACAAATTCTTTTGAGGTAAAAATGAATGCATTTTAGACCTGATATCCGTGCAGTAGAAACCTGATAATTCTAGCTAGGCTAAGGCAAGATAAAAAGCTAAGTTTTCAGTTCTAAATAGCATTAATTTTCAGACTGTTGGAATAATTATGCATAGAATGTGGAGAATGAAACCATAGAAAATATGCTTTCAAGTATTTGTGGAGATAAATTACATTTTGTATATCAAGACTATCATGTTGCTAGGACAGTGAGACACGTACCGCCCAGGAAGTGCCTTTGCTTACAATTATGGGAAGTTGCTGATCCTGTTCTCTTTGATACTTAATCACTCTTTGGAAGGAATCATTAACACATTCTTAAGTCTCTTCTCATTTCAGTGATTTGTGCTTATAATTCTTTTCAATGGAAACCATTTTTCTGTGAGGATATAAAATTTATATTTTTTAATCTCTGTATGCTCAATATTTTGGCTATTGTTTTGCTTTGGTAGTCTGGAGACATTTGGAACACCATTTCATCTTACAATTCCTTTTTTTACCTCCTTAGATAACTAAAACTTCTGCTTCCGCTAAGGCCTATCCCCGATGAGTCGTCCTGCCCTGTGAGGTCAACTCATTTGAGTATTTATTTGTTATTTGTTTGTGTGGTTTTCTGGTGGATGAAGGCACATAAAGAGAGAGAGACAGTGTTGTGACTGTTGAGGAATTGTGGAGTCAGACTTCTTCAAGAGGTAAATTTCTCTGCTGCGAGTCAAAGAATGTATGTATTCTGGTGATACTCAAGAAGCTGTATTGCATCCTCTCTTTGCTGGGAAATAACACAAAAGAGAAGTCATGTTGCACGTGAGCCAAGTGTCTGCTCCCTGCCTTCAAGTGTGCCGTTTGCCAAATTACAAGTGGCTTTGTCGTGAAAATGGAAGTCAATAATGATTAATGATCCCTTTTTCTATATTTTTCTGAAGGCTTATACAGTAGAATCGTGTTAATGCATAAAGACTGGGGGTATGAAATGTGCCCTTACACTATAGCAAGTTATTTTATTTCTAAGAGGGTTAATGGCTGATTTTCCCATTAAGGCTCATTGATCCCTACAAGTATGGAATTGTGCAACCATCTTCTTTCCACAATTCTTTATGCAAGATTGCCCCACATTGTCCTTTCATTCTGCTGTTTTTTTTCCAGTTTATTCAGGGTATTTCATCAGATTTTTGCTTGTCTTGAAAAAGCTGCATCTTTTCATGTGCCTAGTCATTTTATGAACAATACTGGTCTGAGCCACAATCCAACCTTTGCAGAGCTGACTTGGATATTGTGTATGCAAGCCACCATAAAACATGCACGTATGAAGCAAACATGATGTACCGATGAAAGGCTGTTTTAGAGTGTGTTGGGTGGGATGGTAGTTAGTGATGGCCAAGAACGGCTAGCGAGCAAGTCCAACACTGACTCATACCAAGTTTCGTGGCTACCTAAGGATTTCTGGGAAGGGCAGAGAGATAAGGAACTCTCATGCCCCCTCTCTTTCTACTGTGATTTCTGGGAGAAAAAGTGTGCAGGGTACATGGAGTTATGTGGAACCTGATGGGAATCCTTATCAATTGTCACAGATATCCAAGAGCTTTTTTAATTTTTTGAAAATCATTTACATGTGTAAAAGTCCAAGTAAATGTTTCCACACGAGCAAATGAATGGCTGAGTCCGCCTCCTTCGGACAGAAACCATTTGAGGAAGTTGCACCATGATAGGAATCATTGGTGAGTGGAGTATTTTACTTCACGTGAAGTTTTTACAAAATAAAGATTGTGTTGCTTCACAAACACTGCTTTGTGACTAATGAGCCAGAATTACATAGGCAGTTAACCCTTTCGCTACGAACGCCGGAAATATACAACAGTAGGTTTCCTGACTGGGGAGGCAAACACCGAAAATATCAGACGGAGATTTTTCTACGCAAACGAATGAACATCGCATATTTCCATCTCTATGCTTTCCCCCCTTTCTGGCACTCGCAGGTGCTCCGCTTCTTCATTTTGGGACTCAACGCAGCGGGGATCAGGCCTTTCCCTCGGAATCCAGGAGCAGGTACCTGGACCCTTCGTCGTATTAGTACCCTCTTTGCAGCTTGGGAGCACGGTCATATGATTGCTTATTTAGTGATTTTGCTAAATAAATATTTGTTGCTTTCTCAAAAAAAAATAAAATTAGTGTTGAACTCCTTGTCTTTTGGTGAGCGTGTACAAATTTTAAACGAAATTCTACCATCAATATTAACTGACATCTTGATTTCAAGGTAAATATCATTCCAACGTTTGATAATGCATAACCGGAATATTTTGTTACATCATTTTTTCTAGTATGTTTTGAACTTCGCTCAAATATTCTTTTGATTGATTTTATAAAAAGTTTATTTTTATGTGTCGACACCATAAAATAATATTTCACATCTATCTTTCATATCTGGACTTTGAACCGGCATTAGCAAAGTTATAAATATTTTTTTATGTTTTATACTTTTTACTTTTTTATATTTTTTTTACATTTTTCAGGATTGCGAATATTTTATTGTGAAATCATATACTTCTTCCACAGACTAATAGTTTTTCTGAGTGTGAAGTATCTTGAAGCAAGGTACAACACAAAGTCCTACGTCACATATATCGTGTCTCACATCTTTTACCACTCTTACTGTACACAGCACACCTCCGTGTGGGCGTTTTTTTTTCGAAACTTCCAAAGCCACTGAAGGCTGAGACAGAACTGAAGAGATACTTTTTTTTCAAAAAGTATTTTGGAGATACGAACCAGAATGAGAATAAGTTATTCCGAGAAAAAAGTTATTATACCGATGGATGCAATTCCAGAGAAGCTCCACAGGAGTATTGTATACCCGTGGTGGAGCAAACTTTCCAAATGATACCATGGAGGTCATAGCAGTGAGAAAGAAATTTTTATCTCAGCTAATGCATTTCAACGAAGTATATAATTAATGCTGTTTGTCGAGGGCATTCTTGATATCAAAAACGGGTATTTCAGGAGCACATATTTTTGCATTGGAATTGGTTTATGCATTAAATCCATTGATTTTGATGGTAGAGTTTCGTTTAAAATGTGTAAATGTGCTGTAAAAAACAAGGAAATAATTTCAAAGCCTACCATTTGATAGCAAGCAATAAATATAAATGTAGTAAAACCAATAAATAAACAAATAGTTGACCGCTAACACATGCCACTGGGAAGGTTATAAACCAGCTAAGGATTGAGCTTAACTGTCCCCGGAGTCCAAGATAATGGCAAGGTCCCCGCTGGGAGGGGTTGAAAAAGGTTGGATCTGAGCATGAGTATACCTGCGAGAACTCTCTCCACAGATGGTGTACAAAAATGGTCCGTACAGAGGGTAAGGAAGTCTCTCTTGGTACTCAGTTCAGTGGACATGCATAGGGGAGAATTCTGCCGTCTCGAAAGTGTTAATAGTGTGCGTATTCACGAAGCTTCCATTGTCACAAAACAAAATTCTATTCTCTGAGAGCATTGTTGATGTGTATCTATGCTGCCAAAATGCCTTTTGATTTGTGTAATGTGAAATTTTGTCTAGCTTTATGGCTTTGGTATTTCCCTTTGACAAGTGATAAGTGTTCTGTTTGAAAGGACTGCTTTATTTACCGTCAAGAGTGTTCTTGTTTAAGTGATAAATAGACTTCCAAAATCTGTTTTACTCGTCGCAATTACCCCTAGGTGTGTTGTTTTTTTTAAACTTGTATTGCATTCAGCGGTTTTGGAGTTTTCTCTTCTCTTCCTAAATTCAATTTAAATAAAAATCACATTTGGCTTGGCATGGGGTTGTATTCTTTGTGCCTCAATACTTCAGCATCATCCATTCAGGGTTAGAGAAGTAATCCTGTTTATGTAGCAATAAAATAATGGCATCAGGTGATGCCTCAATGACTTAACATTGTCACGTTACATAATATTTTACTTTACAACTAGATATTTACAAATGCAGATGAAGGGTTTTTGTCATTTTCCTACATTAAAGTAAGTTATGTGTACAAAATCTTACTTTACTACAAGATGTCACTGTATCACTTCTAGCCTTTTAATAAGGACACAGTCAGAGATATTTCACACTTGTTATATTGATAGAGATATACCCAGATTAGTTGAATGGTTGTGGTCATATGTATTTATGTACTTTATCTTAAATATTGATCTGAAAATTTTAATACACTAAATGCCATCTCGTATTTCTTTTGCAGGGATGTTGTGAAGGATGAAATAAGTCGGCATTCTGGGCTTCATTCTCTATTTTGTTAAATTTCAATATATTTTTAAATGTTTAATTACATGTTCAATGCTCTGTGTAAAATTGGGCTTGAAGAAAGTTGCCTGTCGTTCTTAGCTGTGTGAATGTGCATTTTTAATGTGTGTCAGTGTAAATATTTTGCTTCTGAGTATATTTTGCTCTGTGCATACTCATGATTATGACGTTGTTCAGTTTTATATTCATGCATATGGTTTCTTGTACACATCTGTCGGCATATGTCGCTCATTTGTGAGCTTCATATGATTGCTTAAGTTTCAGTATGATGCTCTTGTTGAATTCAATGTAAATGTTGTCTGTAGCAGTTTATGTTTAAACAAATGGTGACTCAACTATCTACTGAATCTATATTTGTATATTTTTATAAAAGTAAAGGCATCTACTTATTATAATGGCTTGTATTTCTTTCTTCTCTTATGTGTGCATAAAGTGTAGTGATAGTCATTATTTTTGTCCATTTTCAAAACCAATGCAATTGGTGGGCCCTTGCTTGTTTGGACAATATCTGTCATAGGTTTCATTCTTCTCCTAAATTTTTGGATGTTTGGAGGCCCTCCTGAGAAATTTATACCGCACACATCCGTCCAGCCTTACCGCCATTGTTCTAATACATTTCATCCACTGCAGACGAGGATAGATCATCCTCCATGTCCCTATAAAAACCCTCTCCATGGTCTCATGTATTTAGTCACTGTAAAAGTATGTTCTGGTCCCTCGTTGTTCCGAATTCTTTCCACTTTGTATCTGTCTTTTGGCATCACCTCAGTCACACAATATGGCCCCAAAAACTTGTTTTTGTCCCTACCCAAACTGCAACCTTTTCACCGCCACAATATCACCTTTCTCATACACCATGGCCTCCTTATGATGCCCGTTGAACCTTCGTCTGTTCTCCTCCTGGACCTTGTCAATGGCCTGCTTCGCCTGCTTACGGAGGTCATCCCGCCGCCTTGAGTGGGTTGCCATCAGCTCCTCACCGACAGCCTCCTCCAGCTCTGCATCCTCCAGAATCTGCATTGGTACCCCCAGCAGAAGCTCAAAGGGCATCATATCAATGGACCTATGATATTTGCTGTTGATGGCCTGCTGCACCCGGCTCACGTGCTTGTACCACCGTAGAGGCTCATCTGCAGACAGCTTTGCGAAGACAGCTCTCAGGGTTGAGTGAACACTCTCCACATGGCCGTTACCTCGGGGAATACCTGTGGAAATATTAGTGCTTCATACTTCCCTCCCCACAGTACTTCTCAAACTCCCCTGACATGAGCGCCTTATTACGGTCAGTCACTATGCGTCTTGTATTCCCAAATGTCTGCTGATGGACTCTCAACTTCTATAGTACCTCAACTGTCTCTAAAGTCTTGGTAGGAAATAACCACACAAACTTTGTAAACCCATCTATGAGCACTAAGATATTCTTGTAATTCCAGCGTGGCCACACTTCTGGAAAACCTGGAAAGTCAGGGAATTTCATTGTCTGGAAAGTCATGGAATGCCAGGGAAAATGAAAAATAAATCTGGAAAAATCATCCTTGTTGTAAAAGTCAAATGGTGATTTTTCTTCATTCTCTTAAGCATAGGTGTATCTTTGATATTTGAACATCCTGCGCTTTGCTGATAGCCATTTCGATACACGCAATCATTGAGTTATCATAGAGCTAGTCCAATCTCAATCCAAGTTGAGCAACCATGCATTTGCAGGAAATGCTCCCCTCAACCGAAGAGGTGCATATGGCCTGTTACACACTGGGTGGATTTTACCAATGCAACATTTTTTTCACTGCCGTCGATCCAGTAGTGGTTCGAAGAAACCAATGGGGGCTTGCGAACTATGCAGAAGAAAAAACAATCTGTAGATTTGCTGCCAAGCTAGTGCAAACCACTGCTATAGGTATAGCGAAACTTGATGGCTGCTACCTTGTGAGTATAAATATTTTTACAAATATCCATCCTAAATGTCATGAAGAGCAGCTCATTTGCATTAAAGTTACATTTTTCCACTGCTGAAATAGCAGTTAAAGATTCCGTTAATGACAAATAAAAAGCTCAAAGGAGACATCTTTCCTTATTGTAGGCGCTTGCATAAAAAAATTTGCTTTATGGCAATGGAGAGTCCTGATAGAGAGTAAAGTAGGCGTCCACTGGAGCTTTTTCGGCCGAGGTATACAGCCCCCTTAAGCGGAAATACAGGAGACGCCTTCTGATTCCATTCAAGTAAATCATCTTCCAAAAACGTATAAACTTGTTTTCATTCCTTATGCATGCCAGTTTGTCTTATAAACGGATCGTAGTCTTGTTCCATAACGAAGGCCTACTCTCAAATAATTCAATTGATGTAAATATCATACTTAATACTGATAATCTTCAGGAATGGAGCAAAGTAGCAACTAGAAGGGATTTCGGCACTGCAAGTTAATAGAGCAATGAGAGGACTGGATGAAATAGCAAAACTATTCTCGAACTATTTTCCGACACCAGAAAACAAGACGTGGGCATGCGTGCATTTAAGAAACATTGAAACCAGTGCCGGCCTTAGCTCTGCTTTGCTGGTGTATGTAACAACATGTAGTAATGCAAAAATATATACAAATGTAATAAATTCAGCTTTATAACTCACTCGACGGAGTGAAACTTGAGAAATTGTATGCGGTGCTAGAAGAGCTCTCATCGCGAACGTTTCAACTTGTGTTATCTCTCCGGGTAGAAGATGTTACTTTGTACTGGCCCAGTGGTATGGGCACATCTTTTTTTTTAAGAGATTTTGAAAGAATTACAGGGTCAGATGTGATGCCTTTAAAGTTCTGCACAGTGAGGTAGCTCACAAACTCCAATTGTGCAGATCGAGCTTTACTTATGCTTCCACATTTAAGAGAATTTAAGACATATCTAAAGAACAATCCTGGTCAAAAAGTTCCCTATACTCATAGCTATAGAGTTATGTCAAGTGCCTGAAAGGATAAATTATTGCCCTTAAAACTAAGTTTTTTTAGGTTTGTTGCTAGTCACATGGAGCCATTCCTCACTCACTACCTAAGCAGTTCAACGTTAGCCCAATTTCTTTTTACTGATTTGTCAGTATTGATGTCAGATTTTCCTGTTATGTTGCCAAGGAAGAAGTCTTGAAGACTTATTCCCCCATAAAAGTTGATGCAAAGGATGTGAAAAATCTTCTTGAGCCAAAGAAATTTCAGCTAAGTTTTGCAGTTAAGGCTGAGATCAACAAACTTTCCTTGAAAGAGATTGAACTTGTGAAATTTAAGACTGACTGCGTAACTTTTTTAAATGAAATGTCTTTTAAATTACAATCTAAGTCACCACTAAAAAATGAGTTATGCATATCAATTGCGTTCTCTGATCCGTCCTTAGTACATAGTCGTAAGAATGTAGCATGTAAACACCTAGAAAAGGCTTAGGAGATATTCCAATGTAGCAACTGGCTAAGTTGGAACACATGTGATAAGATACTAAGAGTTTTAATATTGCGGGGAAGGAGGCTTCACGAGTGGCCTTTCAACACTATGAGAAATCCACGTAGCACCTTGATCATTTTTGGAAGAATTTATTGATTGAAAATCTCGCTTCTGATGATCTAGCAAATTTTATTTAAAAAAGTTCTCATATTGAGCCATGGCAATGCTTTCGTTGAGCAGGATTTTTCGTTAAATAAACAAATGATTGTGGGAAACCTGTTATAGATCTCTAATTGGTCAGAGAATTGTCTATGATGCCTCTAAGTGTGAAGGTGGATTTTCTTAAGTTGTCATTGGCAGAAAGATGATATTCAAGTGCAGAGAAGCCAGAAGTTATCGAAAATGCTTAGAAAATCAAAGGAAAGCTAAGGTTGACGAACTGAAAGCCAAGAGAATAATAATAACCAGAAGATAATGATTAATAAAATAGAGGAGTTGCGGAAGAAAAAAGTTAAGCTTATGTCAGACAAGCAGAAAGAAGCTGAAGCAATTGATAAAGAAATTCTACAACTAAAAAAACTTATCCCTTAGTAACTTTTGTTGCGTTTATGGAATAGTGTAATTTTATGTTTAAAATATTTCATTATTTTTCTTTATTCATGTATTTATTTATGTTCATCTCCCCAATTGTTATTTTTTCCATAACATTTTATTGGATTTGATTTTGAAGAATGTGTAAGAAACATGTTCCTGAAGTTATGTTTTAAACATTTTATTAAATAAAACAATGACCTATCCATTTGAAATTAGTGTTTATTCCTGAAGTTAAATGCTATTCATAAAATATTTGCAAGTATGCTCAATGTTATGTCATTCAAATGATGCTCCATATCTATTAAAATACATTTTGTATCATCATTTTAGTTAATTTTATTTTGGGGTTAATCTTCAACAACTTTTAATCATATTTTTGTCATGTGTAAATTCATTAATATTCCATAAAATACACATTATCAAAAAGTCTGAAAAATTGTGAAAGTAGTCTGGAAAATCTGCATAAGTCAGGGCATTTCAGTCTGATACTTGAGTGGCTACCCTGAATTCTTCTTTGTAGATGGAATTGGTCCCAAATGATCAATGTGTATAGTGTCTAACGGAACATCTTCCTTAGCTATGGGGTTCACAAAACCTACTCCCTTCCCTTGTTTTCTGGCTGCTACAATACGTGGAACGCAATTCTGAATGCATTCTTCTACTTTCTTTTCCACATTACGGATCCAGTAGCTGGTCAATCTCTTCATTGTTCTCTTCGTTCCAAAATGTCCAACCTCATGTGGACCCTAAATTATCTCTCTTTCCATACCCTTTGGTATCACTAGCTTTTAAATCCTACCTTCCTCCTAATACAACACATCCCCTCTCAACTGAAAGTTATTGTATGTCTCTCCACTCTCTAATGTCATTTTGATGGCCTTTATCCCTTCATCCTTATTCTTGGCCCTATTGATGCGATCTAACAATGGATCATGCAGCATTAATGAACATGGATTCTTACTCAGGGCATCATTCTGGTACCTGCTCTATGCTCAACTTCATAATCAATCTGTTCTAATTCCAATACCCACCTCGCAACCTTCGGAGCCAAGGTATCTTAAGATTTGCTCAAATGCCTCACAGTCAGTAGCTATTTTAAAATGAATCCCAAACAAATTCACATGAAACTTCTGGACTGCTTTAATCACTGCCAATATTTCTAGATGGTAACTGTGCAATTTCCTTTAGGCCTCTGAAGTCTTGCAACTCATGTATTACACAGGGTGTAATTGCTGATCACCTAGAGCCCTTTGTAACAGAACTGCCCCAAAGCCTTCTTGTGATGCATCAGCGTGGAGTTCAGTCTCTAACTTTTTATTGTAGATGCACAGCACTGGTTCCCCAACCAAAAGTTCCTTCAGTCTTAGGAATGCAATCAGCTGTTCTTCCCTAAACTGGACTTCCTTCCAGCCTTTAACAAGTCACCCACGGGTTTAGCTATCTGGGCAAAACCCTTAACAAATTTGGGAAAATAGCTAGCTAACTAATCCCAAAAATCCATGTAGCTGTCTCTCAGGTCTTGGTTCAGGATAATTCACCAAGGCAGCAATCTCCTCAGTTGTTCACTACATCTTCCCATCTTCAATGACATGACCAATAAATTCTATCCTCCTATGAAGTAGGTATCTGACTTTTACTCCCATACATCTCCAAACCATGTGCATGGAGACATGAAGTACTTCCCTTAATCTATCTACAGCCTCAGTTTCACTTTCAGAAATAATTATGATATCATCTAGATAAGTAAACATAGTTCCTTTCTTAACTAACTCCCTGAAAATATATGAAATAAATCTCTGAAACACTGAAGGAGAATTACAGAGTCCAAATGGTACTTAAGTTACCTCATACTGTCCTGTTGGTGTAACAAAAGCTGTGTACTTCGGACTCTGTTCAGCCACATCCACGTGGAAAACCCCATTCTTCAAATCTAGCATTGTAAACTCCTTAGCCTCTGACAGCCTGTCAAGAATGTCCTCAATTAGCGGCAATGGGAAATGTTGCCTCACAATCACTCTGTTAATTGACTTTTAATCAATGCAAACTCTTGCGCATCTTCCTAGCTACCACCACCTGGCTTGAGAATTCTGAATGGCTAGGCGTAATTACCCCTTTACCTAACCACTCCTCTATCTGCTCTTCCACCTCAGTGTGTTATTTGGGTGACAATCTTCTGGGATTGCAGCTCATTGGAGTCTCATTCTGGAGGGCAATTTCTATTTTCTCTGGAACTTCCTCAACCCTTTCTGGTTTATAATTATTGATAAGATCCTCAACAGCACCACCTAATTCAGGGCATAAATATCCACTTTTGCTGTCTTCATCCTCGCTATAGCACACCAAACAACCCTCAGACGGCCAAATTCGTACCTCGTCCTTGCTCAGTTTCACAGATGCATGGTCCAAGCAGAGATCTAGCATATGGATTTGTTCCAGAAGGCACGACTGAGTAAACAAACGGGTATGACACTCCATCTATCACCGTGACTGTTTTGAGTCGACCTAGTATTTTAATGTTTCCTTCACCTGCAGCCTTCATAATTTCCTCACTGGTCTCAAAATCTATTTCACCCAGTTGTCTACAGAGGTCTTACGCGATGATGTTGTAATCACTTACTGCCAATTAAGCACTCGACTTTGATGCCGTTAATCTCAACTGTTTTCATCCTATTTTTTCGCATGTTCGATGAGACCCTCATCAGTCCGGGCTTTTCATTTATTGTTTCTCCTTGCGGCGCTCTTTGTTGTCCTCCACTGGATGTCATTGGGCATTTTGCGACGATGTGTCCGAAGCCTCAACATTTGAAACACCTGGTACCCCTCTCCTTATAAGTTTATTAACTGCCAATCACGCCTGATGTGCCCTAAGCCGCCACGATTAAAACAACCCGGTTAGACCAATAGTTCGAATTTTCCTCAAAACTTTTTTCTCTTCCATATCACGTCGCAGCCTATTAACGTTCATTTCGTTTTCTATGGCCTCGTAATAATTAATCTTTTCTATAAGCTACACAATTGTCTTAGCACCATAAAGCACCACTTTATTGACCTACTTTACGGTCTCTGAGACCATCGATATATAATGGATCGTTACCTCTGGTTCTAGGTTAATTCTATTACCAAACTTCCTCATGTGTAGAATATTTACTCTTCATGGGACTCATCATCTCTTTCTTTCCGTACAGAAAGCAACCGATGGACCTTTTACTGCTCAAACGAACGACTCGAACTCCCCCACTAACGCTTTCCTTAACTCCAATCACGACTTAAAAACAGGCTCAGCTTCCAACCAGAGCTTTGCAACACCCACTAAACCTCTCTTGGCAAAAATTAGAGTCCTAAGCGGTGACCACTCATACAGCTCACCATATTCTTCGATCAATCCATTTCGTCACCGGCGATGTCTTACCTTCTCCGTCAAAATTAGGAATCGTTCCCTCTATATGCCTAAATTGTAAAAACGGAGTTTGGCTCACACCACTATGAACGCTAACGCCCAAAGCATTGTGCTCACGCGGCTCCGAAAGTAATGCATCCTTCTCCATTTGTAATCGGTAATGGGTCTACCCGGTCTACCTTCCGCTGTAGTTCCTCCACAGTCCGTCTTTCCAGGTGTGCTGTAGCGCGCCTGTCCCTCTCGGAAGAACTCTCCGACGCCATATCTTCCCGCTTACACTGTCGCGTACTCAAAGCAACAATGTCTCAGTCACTCACGGATGCGACAATGTCGCCTCGCCGACGATTTTCCCGCCGCGAACTATTCCACGCACTCGCTGATCACGTGATTTTTCACCAGCCCGAACTTGTAACGATAGAATGGCTCTTAATGTTATATATTTTACCCCACAGAAATCACTGTCGTCTCTTCTTTGCGCCCACTTTCTTCTTCTGTCTTTCACCTTCAACCTGCTCGCACCGTCGACTGGACTCCACGGGCCTTCTACTCCTCGCACGGTCTGCACGGAATTTTTCCTGATTTTTTAACGAGAAGGGATTCTGGGTAGCCACGCTTGAGGAGCGAGTGGTGAAGGTTAGTAAGAAATTTATTGAGGGAATCTGGATTATTACAAATACAGCTTTAATTACAAATAAATTACAATTACAATGGCCTCGGATGGACAGTTAGAAGGGAAGGGAGCGTTTGGTATGGGAGGGGTGACAGCTACTATAGTGAAGATATTGTTGTTTGTTCGTAGGTTTGATGTGAACGGAGGTCTGGAAATTAAAGTCAGATAATGTAATGTCGACATCAAGGAGGGTGATATTGGAATTAGAGATAGTTGAGGTGAAAGAGACGGAGATCATTGATTACGGAAATTATTGAGATCGGAAAGGAAAGTGTTTAGAGAATCGGTCTCATGAGGCCAAAGAAGAAAAATGTCGTCAATGTAGCGGAGCCACACATGAAGTAAAGTGGTGTAAAGCTATACATGATGCTTCTGATATTGAGAAAATGCTGGAACTTGTTGATAAGTTGCACATATGCAAGGGTGTCGCTTGGGTCATAAATCATCCAACAGATTCCAAATGTACTTTTTTAGACTCCACGAATCGTATTCATCATGTTTAATCCGCTCTTTTGGTTAACCGTGTTAGAGTGTGTCGTCGTCACGGAGGTCGTGAGTGATTGTGACCCCTAAGTACTTAACAGACTCGACGTTCATTATTTCCGTGTTATTAATTCTGTTAGTCCTACCTGGCCTATTTTTCTTTTTCCAAAAACTGACTGCTACGCACTTTTTTATGTTCATTTCCATCTGCCACTTTTCGCACCAAGCATGAATAGCAAGTAGGTCGATTGTTAACGAGTCGCTATCTTCAGAATTGGTAATATCACTATACACAATCGCGTCTTCTGAAGAGTCTAAGCTTACTTTTAACGACGTTGCTAATATTATTTATGTATAAGAGAAATAAAAGTGGACAAATGACACTTCCCTGAGGAACACCCGATGTGAAGCTGTGTTTGACACGATACCATCTATGAGAACCCTTTGTTCCCGCCCATGTAAGAACTGATTAATCCAACTAATAATTTTTTTATGTATTCCATATGCTTCTAGTTTTGAGAGTAACTTAATGTGAGGTACCTTATCGCGAGCTTTCTTAAGATCGAGGAATATCGCGTCAACTTGAACATTATTTTCACCCGAGAGTAAGATGTCATGAACAAAGAGAGCCAATTGGGTTTCGCATGATCTATCCTTTCGCACTGGCAATCACTACGAATCATGACAACGACTGCGAGGCAAGTGTATGACTCTGACGCCTTGTGTTTGCTTTGGTGGTTTAATTTTTTTTCTGCCTCGGGATCGTCTCTTCGCTGAATCGCTCTTTAATTGGCCATGACTTCTAGCACACGAGAGTTGTCCGACAAGCAACTGCAAGACGCTCTGGTAGATAGGAGTGAAGTCAGTCCAGATACAAATTCCAAGGATTTAATTAGATACACTCTGGATTCCTATTCATATTTAGGCCGATTATTTGTGAGACGACAGTCAGGCGGACAACTTATAACACAGAGGGGATAGGAAAGTTCACAGACGTGGTCGCCAGCCAGGCTGGCTGTTAGCAGAGACGGGGAGGAAGGCAGCGCCGTGAAAGACGAGCAGTGAACGATCATCGGTTTTTCAGAACCGCTTCCCCGGTACCCCGGTTCAGAACCGCTTCCCAGGTGCACCGGTTTTTTACTAAATCTGAATCGGCCTGCCGGTTCTGAAAAAAACCGAACCGCTGGACCGGTGTACCCGAAACCGCCCAGCAACATTCAGTACCGATTCCCCGGTGCACCGGTTTTTTTTACTAAATCTGAACCTGCCTGTTCTGAAAACAACAGAACTGGTGCACCGGAAAACCGCCCAGCCCTACGCGTACGTTTCCCCAATGCAAGGCGCTGGGTACAAGTAGTCAGGATATCAGTGCGCAATCAGAACAGAATGTAGGAGAGTGATACATAGGAGAACATAATACCATGCAGTACACTACTAAAGATACGACTTTTGATTAGTATTATTAATGCGACAGATAAATAGCACTACAAGGTACTAAATCATGCAAGAGTATATCATGCAGGAGATTACATGCGAGGTTAGTAGCTAATAATCATGTTAAGACATTTACCACTACTGAAACACCTATTTAACTTATTCAGAAACCTAGCACTGATCTATCGCAACTATTATGGTCTCTTATTGTACGGGGTAAAAATGGCATCTTAAACTGTCAGTTCTGCAGTCTACTTCCTTAATCTCATTCCTGCAATCATTTCTACCATAATAGTTTGGCATTAGCGAAATAAGTTGAACGTCCGGCAAAAAATAGTCTACATCAAATTTTCGTAAAAGATTTAACCTACATTTTTCCCTTCGATCGGATAGAGGTTCCCACCCAAATTCCCGCAACAATTTTGTAACATTACTATTTTTATCATAACAATTTTTAACATATCTTGCTGCCCTCCGCTGTTCGCTTTATATCTGAAACTCGTCCTACTTCATAAGGGTCCCGTATACTAGTGGTGTACTCCAAGTGGGGTCTTACGAGAGAAAAATAACATCGCTCCGTTACCTTCTCGTCACACTTTCCCAGTATTCTTTTAATAAATTCTAATTTACGATTTTCCTGTCCGCAAATTGCACGTATATGCTTCCCCTACGACAAGTCCTGAGTAAGTGTCTCCACATTTATTAGTTCGGCTTGATTTTCTGTATACGCCTCGTTGGTTAAGCTACTCTTTCTCCAAAAATTCATAACAACCCAAGTTTTAAAATTTATTTCTAACTGCCAAGTGTCGAACCATTCGTTTATAGCATCTAGGTCTCTTTTCAACGTAATTTTATCAGAATCTGTGTTAATATCTGTACAATAATACGTCGTCCGCGAAAGGCGACATTTTCTCGTAACGACGATGTTGATATCATTAATATACAAAAGGAACAATATGAGACCAATGACACTTCCCTGGGGTACACTTGGGGTGTGACTTTAACTGTATATGAATTTACGCCATCTAGAACTACCCTGTGTTTGCGGGTACTCATATAATCTTTAATTCAGCATATTACATCGTTTTGTATTCCGTAGGCTTTAAGTTTAACAAGTAATTTTGAATGCGGAACTTCATCGAAAAGTTTTTTGAAATCAAAAGATATCTATCTGGACGAGCCTTTCTCCAGAGGAAAGAACATTGTGAAGAAAGAGGGCTAGTTGAGTTTCACAGGACCTGCCTTTTCGGAATCCATTCTGGTGTTGAATCAACAAGTTCTATCTAAATACCTCATAATTGTGTTCACGATTATATGTTCTAATATTTTGCACGAGATAGGCATGAGGAAGATAGGTCATTAGTTACTAGGATCTTCCTTATCACCGCTCTTAAAGATAGGAGTAACGTTCGCGATTTTCCAGTCGTAAGGGTCAGGATGTTCTGCTGGAGATTTGTCATATACTATTTTCAAGCACGGTGCTTTTTCTGAAGCGAATTCTTTATAAACTCAGGCGGGAATTTCATCGGGACCAGATGAATTCTTGGGGTTAATGGATTTCAGGTGACTTTCTATGCTGCGACAAAACATTTATAGACTGCATTGGATTTCATAAAGGCAAGGCAATATAGTGGCGTTATTCTGAGATCTTGAAGTATAGACTCTTTGAAAAATGCTGTTAAGGATATTTGCGTTTTTTACGTATCGCTAACTCTCTCTCTTTGACCGTTTTGAGTGACGTTTCTGTACATTTAATCCCTTTAACCTCTCTCACGTAAGACCAAAATGTCTTGGGGTTATCTCTCAAAAATTCACCTAATATTTTACTCTTGAATGCCATTAGTGCTTTTCTTTAAGGCCACTTTTGCCGTTATTTTAGCTCTCTTATATTCATCATAAATTTTCTTAAGTACCACGTCTGGTAGATTGTAATGGGCGTTCTTCATTTTTGCGTGAAAGTTTCGTTGTCGCTTGAGAGATTTCTGGACGTCCGCATTATACCACCTAGGTTGCTTATTGAATTTTTTCCATTTACTTGGGGTTGCGTTATTAATGGCTGGTCGCGTGATGAAACGAAAAGTATTCCATGCGTCGTCTGTATCATGGTTGTGGAGCTAAGATCACTCAACTTAACTCAAGAGATTGACAGTTTTTGTTTTAAGCAATCTAAATCCGTGGTATAAGTGGTGTAAGTACACGTTTCTTTATGTGGCTGCCCTTTTGGCAGTATGTATATGAAACTAAGCACGTACTGATTCGTGGTCACTAATTCCGTTCAATGTTTTAACATTAAGTACTCTTTCAGATATGTTTGTCGTCAAAAGATCTAAAACGTTCTTTTCTCTCGTGGGTGTTGTTACTGATTGATGCAAGGAGCTTGACATAAAAGTATAGAGAAGAGTGAGGCACAACTCCTTATCTTTTCCGCCATTTTGGAAACTACACGTCTTCCAGTTTATCGATGGAACTTTGAATTCACCACCGATTATAAAAGTATACATTCATTATTTTGATTTATGAAATGCTTCACCTGTCTTTCTTACTGCAAAAATGTGTTAAAACTTGAATTGGGTGGCCTGTAAAATGCGCAAATGAAAATTCCTTTCGACGAGCACTTGATGGAACGCCACACACTTTCTACATCATTTTCTGGAAATATTTCTGTTGTACTTGCGATATCATCTTTGACAGCTATAAACACACCTCCTCCTGCTCTCGCTAATCGGTTTTTTTTTCTATTCACTGCATATGATTTTGGAAAGATCTCGCTATCCGGAAATTTCACTCGACAACCAGCTTTCTGTTCTTATCACTACATCAGCGTCCGTGCTTAAGATGAATTGGTGTAACTCTGGGACCTTGTATTAACGGTACGGTAATCAAAGACCACTATGGAAATTGATTACCTTGGATACAACTTACAGTTTCCTTGTTTAGAGTATTTTAATACGATAATGGAAGCAGTTATTGATGAACCTGAGCCGCTTTATTCTATTTCATTCGGATACTAAGCTATTCTGATTTCTTAAAAATCTGTCATTGCTACTTTTATTTATGGCGACCCCTTTATTTAACAATCCACAATTTGATCTACTCACTGGCCTATTCGCTGCTCTGAAAAAGGCCTGCAGTGTTCGAATATACTACTCGTTACACAGCTAGCTGCCTCGGCTGTGTAATGGATACCTGTCTGAGCGGTTTAGAGGGTTCCGACATGATCGGATTGCCGGCCGATGGTCGACGATGGATGGTCCAATGTCCGTGCGGAAGCGACGCAGCCTCTGGTTTATCCCTTCCACTATAGCGTCCCCAATGCGCGGTAAGGTTCGGAGGGAAGGAGGAGAAGATGTACGGGTCACCTCCTGGTGTATACCAAGAGGAGAGGTGGCACGGGACGAAGGCGATGAAGTCGGCGGTCAAGGGCACGAACTGCTTTGAGTTACATGTAGTGGCCCATGTTGGGACCAATGTGGGTCGGGGATCAGAGGAGATTTTATACTCCATGAGCGATCTATGCTCCGATTTCCGCCGTGTTCGCAGCGACTCTGGAACTAATATGAGGCTCAATATATGCAGCCTGATACCTAGTACGGATCAGGGTTTCGACGGTTTGGAGCCGAGTGGAAGGCATAAACCGTGGGCACCGTTTTAGCTGGGTTCTTGGACCTTAGGCCGGTACTGGATTCGTGTCGAGTGCCGATAAATCGCTCGGGTGTCCACTATACGTACGAGGCATCGCAGAAGGTAGCGCGTAGGATATTTCAGCATACCCGTCGAGCTTAGCATAGGCGGTAGACTAGAGAGTAGGTCAGTTAGTGGGGTAGAATTTTTTGCATTTCCAGAAAGTCAAATCATGATGAGTATGGAATATTTAGGGCCAAGGAAAAGCTTAATAGATGATAAAAAAATAGGGAAGATCCCGAAATGCAATAATAATAAATCTCAAGCAACAGTAATAGCAATAGTTGATTGTCGTAGTTTAAAAATAAAATTCCAGAATTCCACAATTAGTTCACAGCACGGAGTGTAACAACAAATAAGGCACAGAAAAATGGCAAACGGACGATATTTCAGATGCTGAAGTCTTCCTAAAATCGTTCACCATTTATTGAAAAGATTGAATTAACCGAGTCGACGGAGGAGTATTTTTAGCTGTAAAACATGTAATCGTCAGCCAAGCGGAAATCGTTCCAGAGACTAGCCTTGAATTTGTATGGTGGTCAATGAAATGCCCTAAATCAGTAAAAATATTTGCGTGCTCGTATTACAGGCCACCCAACACTGATGTCAGTTCAATTTTAGAACTAGAAACACAGATAAATAGCATCACATCCAGGAATCCCGAAAGAAATTTGATAACAGGTGGAGATTTCAATGTTTCCTCTATAGATAGGAAGACTTACAGTTTCATACCGGGGGGGAGAGATAAAGACATATGTGAGTCCCTGCTGTACACTTTCTCATCAAACGCAATACTTCAGATTGCTGCTGAACATGACAAAGGAGATAATATTCTTGATTAACTGGCTAAAAATATACCACATCAAGTGACAAAGATGGAAGCTATTGAGGGAATCAGTGATCATAGAGTAGTTAGGGCTAACGTTTCCTTAAATGTCCATTAAAAATTTAAACGAATAAGAAAAATTTAAAGTTTTAAAGCAACTGATTTCGAAGGGTTTAAAGTTCATCTAAGATATTCCCATCCCGTCTTCCAAGAGTCAGTAATTATGTTAGACGCGGTAACTGCTTGGAAAGCTTTTCTTTCGATCGCACACAAAGGAATTAATGATTATATCCCAAGTAAAGTAAAAAAAAAAGAGCAGTGAACCGAGATGGAAATACGTGGAGGTGAGAAAACGCTGCACAGTTACGAGAAAACCCAGAAGCATTTTGGTCATATGGTCTATGGAAAGTTCAGGGCAGATGATCTTTAGTTAATCCACTGAGAAATTATAATAGGAAAGTACTGACGAACAGCTAAGACAAAGCTTACTTATTAAACTCCTACTTCCAAGAGCGTGTTCACCTAGCCTTCGCAGAACACAGCCGTGTTGCTTAACAATCGTTATCAGCAAACGATGCCGCCTATTGATATTTCCTATTCGCGGAATAGAAAATGTGTTAAAATCACTCATCGTCAGTCCATATAAGTCACCCTGTCCTGAGGGAACTGCTTCCCGCGTATATAGACAACTAGATTCAGATTTAGCCTCCTACATCTACATCTACGAACTACCGTGCAAGCCACCACTAGGGTACCTATTGATATAAACTATTTTTTACCGGACGTTCTGCATATTTTGCTAGAGCCAAACTATTATGATATAAACGATCATAAAAATGAGATTAAGGAAATAGACTGCAGAAGCGATAGATTTAAAATGTCATTTTTTCCACGTACAAAGAGGGTACACGATAGTTGCGATATCTCAGTTTTAGGTTACTGACTAGGTTGAAAAGGGTTTTTCAGTAGAACATGATTTTAAGCTGCTCTCTCTTTGAGACCCCGCATGCAATCTTCGGCATGATATACCCTGGTATGTTTTAGTACCTTGTACTGCTATGTATTTGTCGCATTAATAATACTAACCAGTTGTTGTATCTTGAGTAGTGTATTTCATGGTAGCATGTTCTTCTGCGTATCACTCTCCTGGTTTGTGGTCTGACTCCGTACCGTTTTCCTGACTGCTTTTGGCCTGCGCCTGGCATCCGGGGGAACGTAGCGCGGTTCTGATTTAAACTGGGATTGTGATTTAAACTGGAATCACCACGTGCCACACACCCTAGTGGTGCCTTGCACCGCATTTCGTTGTCGTTCGCAGTCGTTTGGTCTCCACTTTTCCAAACTTCCTATTATTCCGCGTAACAACAATAACGTGGCTGTTAAATGGCGTTTGTATAACAACTTACATAACAACGGGTTTACTTTCAGTTTAAACCACAACACCTTAGACCGGGTGAAAAAATAACTGTTTATACGCGATTTGAATAATGAGTTCCCTTCAAGCACACAATAATACAGAGGCGATCTCCGTCAATCTCTACAAGTAGCTCTGGCGCTTGCGCTTAACGGCAGTTTCTTCAATTTTTGGAGCAGGGAGTTGAACGTATTTCTGCTTCGGTTTCATCGTCTTTACCTCATGACGAAACTCGTATTCAGGACTGTCCACGGAAAGACCAAGATACTTGTCTAAAAACAAAAAATGTTTACCAGAGTTGAAATCTAAAGATTACCATCGACTATCATCTTTACGAAGACAATTGTGACTTCGTCATTCTTTTCCAACTCGTCCATGAGTTCTCTGTTTCTCGTCAGAACAATCTTCGCGGTAGTGGACGACGCTATCAGCGCTGCTTCCTTCACGATCACCAATCTTCAATTCGAACTGAGCGATTCTGCCACTTTCGTATTTGTTTCCGTTCTCCAGAATGATAGCGCGCAATGTTATAACATAAAAGTTCAACATGAACAAACCAACTTATTGTTAAACTTTAATAATGAGTCTTAAGTGACTTGCCTCGTGGTTCTCTGCTTTATTAATGACGTCCGATCCCGCTCGATAACAAGCAATAATGGAACCAAATTCAGCACAAATAAATAAACATGTTAAAGTCAACTAAAATAACTTAAATATTAAAAATACCTACTAAATTAACCATTAATATAAATTTGTTTCCTAAACCTATGTGAATCCTTAGGAAATACCTAAACCTACTAAATTAACCATTAATATAAATTTTTAAAACAAATAACACTCACCAATTCGCTCTTTCCCGTTTTTGATCTGCTTAAGGTCACGCCAAAATGGCGGATAATTGTTTACGGTTGGATGTTCACCAATTCGGTGTTGCTGGATCTCGGTCACATGCAACTATGGAGGTGAAATTCCAAAATTCGATGGCAAAATAAACTTGGTGAGGTTAAGTTGCATTTGGAATACCCGCTGCATCAATCCATTTATTTTCTACCAAAGCACGGTCTCTCCCCGCGGGCGTCAGCCAAGTCCCCTCCTCCAAGTTCGTGAAACGAGGCATTCTTATGCGTTCAGTTTCAATTTCTACCCCGACCCAGTCACGTAAAATCAAATACATATCACTAAGATGCATTAAATTATAAATAACCCTGTATAGGAAATCAATAACTCATACATAATATTATACGTGAAGACAAAAAGTAAGAAACTAATTGTTGTTAGAAGCTGGTAGATAATTACATACGTACATACCCATCACGCCGTTCCCTTCCTGGATAGGCACAGTCAAAATGTTTCACTCATTAATATATAATTGTACGCCTAACATCCACAATTATACGATATACATAATGAAATGTAACCATCAACCTTCCGGATACATCAAAATTAATTCACTATAACGACTCAACGAAAAGGATAAATGAAATAAACCCGATAAAAAACGTAGCCCATCGAATAAAAGATAAATTTGAACGTTGCAAGAAATATTTAATAAGATATAAATGATCCTAAACTAATGCTGGTATAAAGAAATCAACACCAACGTCCGGGTAAACACAAAACGTAAACACCCTTACTCAAAATGAAGAGTAAATGCAAGTAAAAATACCAGCTATCAAGCTAAAATATGAAAAATGTAAAAAATAAATAGTGATATAATTTTTTAAACTCGCGTCTTTAAAAGGGACTAAAAAGTTTAGTATAATTTCTCCTTTAAAAATTAATATTCAATAGCCCATATGTATACTAATTGTCCTTGAACTTGGTGTTGCTGAGTTTTAAAAGAAATCAAAATGCTTGTAAAATTCAAAACAAAAAACGTGGGGCGCATGCCAAACGCATATAGATAATTGTTGCATGGATGCAACAGGAGGGATTATAGGTAGTAACTCTGATAGAGAAGATTCAAATGATCGTTCAAATAAATTTCATTGCAGAATATTTACTGGTGAATATTTATACGTTAATTGGGAATTTTCCAACATTTTTGTTGTGAGAATAAGGATCTCAATTAGTTACTTTTACTCTTATAAACATACGGAATGAAATATTTTTAAAATTCATTCAATATTCCCGGAGATATATAAGATTAGCGAAAGGTACCCGTTGAAACTCAACGGGCGTGATAAACTATGAATTTATTATATACGAAAGCCACAAAACCTGAAGAATACTCAGCGGACTGTGGGCCCATTGGGGCCCATGGGACTCTAGGCCCTTCTTCTACAGACATTCTCTCAACATGATATGATGGGCCTGCAGTAAAAAAGTTATTTTAAGAAGCGTGAATATCTTTTGAAAATCAAATATTTGGTTGCCAAGGAAATATGATATTGTTGATTTCAGAGAAAATGTTAGACTTTTCAGAGTTTTCAGCTAAAAACATGATTTTGACACGAATACGAAACGTAATAGAAAATCGATTGAAATAATTAGAATTTTCATTTATTCAGCCGTCCGATAAAAAAAATTCCAGCCATCTATCTTGAGTGAAAGTACTTGTACAAAGCAAAAAATAAAACCACTGCACCGAACCCAATGATTAGCATGGACCACTAGGGGGGCCTTTGGGGGGCTTAGGGGATCCTGAGGGCTTTTTAATATAGCCAATATTACCCACAGATATATTTTCTATCTGCATGCCATATTTCAGCTCAATCGGTCCAGTAGTTTTTGCGTGATTGAGTAACAAACATCCAAGCAAACAAACTTTCACGTTTATGATATTAGTAGGATTAAAATAGTCGGAATTTAATATTTTTTCGCGTGACAGCGAGACGAAATCTGATTGGTGTGACGTCCTTTTCGCGGATCGAGAGAGGAAAGACGATATTGCACGGGAAGAACGGTAGAAGAGACCGCATTTAAAGAAGATATTTTATGGTCAACGACGAATATGGTGTACTGTGGTTTTACTAAAACCACTTCAGACAATGTGCCCGAAGAAAATATGTAAACGGTAACGCTTTTATGAAGAAGGACGAGCGATTTAATGTTGCCGAAATTTGTGGAGCAAAAGTCCATAAAATTCAAGTACACGATTTACTTGCTAAGTCTCATTTTATGTTGTTTATTATTTATAATGCATATCACTTCGGATACTGCCATTCACAATTTAGGTAGGTTTGCTTCATAATTATGAACACGTGAAACTTTCCTGTCACTGTATCAGAGAACATCGTGTTAAGAAATACACCATATTTTGTCCGAATTCTTGCCCACGTTTATTGGTGTTTCATTTTACACTGTTATGTCTATTGTAATGATATTGTCTCATATTTATTTGTACCGATTTACATCAGAATTTTAAGTTATATTCGCGGTAAATTCAGCCCTCGTTATTAAAGCGCACATCTGAAGTCCATCAAAATTGTCAACAATGGCATTAAATCTAAATAAACAACCACACTAACTTACGACTTGAATATTCTTCAATTTAAGTGAGATGTTCTTCTTTTAAAGCGTCGATCAGAAATTACCGGTAGAGTAGGTCTGGAAGTGTATTCTCTGCTATTGAACCGCCAACGAATGGATTTTTACCTCCATTCATGGATTATTGCGGTTAATTTGATTTTATTCCTTTAAAAGAGCTTCTCGTGAGTTATGGCGATAATGATATAGGATACGTCCAAATGGAAAGAGGAGGACCACTGTACACAGCCATTGAAAAAATTTGCCTAGAACACAAAATGAGCAGTAAAGCATGCTTGGTGCAAGTAAATATCGAGGCTTCAGGTTTTTATTTAGTCGAACAACCCATCATCGACACATGCATAAATACGTCGAGTCTTTTGGTAACGGTATTGAATTCTCTTGCATACATTTACATAGATAGATTTCTTTATTTATATGTAATCACAATGTTTGTCATTAGTCATATAGTCATATACATTGCAATGGTCTTCGCAACTGTAGAATTTTGTTTTGCTGCGGACGACATCGCAGGTTTTTTTCTTCTTTCGTCGTTTGAAAGATGAACAAATTTCTTGTTCGTTGTTGTTACCGATTTATTTGAACATTGTGGCATAAAATACAATCTATATCCCTCAGCTCTCATTGTAAAGGCACATCAAATAACAGAAAAATAGCCTTAAGGAATTTTACCACGCGTGGTTCCACCGTAAGCATGAGAAAAGGTTTGGGTCTCCATGTAAACAGCGAAAATGACGTCACAGGTCATTCATTTATTTATTTATTCATACCATTGGGATACATAACATCCATAGGTTTCCTCACATGTGGTCATCTGCAGTACAGGAATAATTAATCTTAATTACGAGTACTCAAAATGCTATTATTGCATTTGTAAACAATTATCAAATGGACAATAAATAAGAAATTCATTTGTTCGGTTGTTTCCGCAGCGTGCATGGGAACATTCGTAACCTTCAACTTTCTTTAGCTTTTAAATACTAATTTAGAACCTTATGATGAGAAAATTGTTAACCGATAGAATAAGATTAAGTAACGGAATCGGAATATCGAAAGATTTAAATACGTGAAAAATACCCAATTATTGTTTACATATAGTTTACATACATTGCATGCGACCCACGTTTTTTGTTTTGAATTTTGCAAGCATTTCGATTTCTTTTAAAACTCAGCAATTCCAATGTTAAGGACGATTAGTACATGGGATTATGAATATTAATTTTTAAAGGAGAAATTATTTGATACACTTTAGTCCCTTTTAAAAACGCGTTTAAAAAATATATATAAATATTAATTTTATTCTTTTTAGTCTCCTTAAAAAAGTGTTTTTTTTTCATTTTATTTAAGTATTTATTGAAACTGTCAATCAGCTGCACCGTTCTTGAGATGACTGGGGGGAGACCTTCCCAATTTAGACGCTACAAAAGATCGAGGCCGTCCCGTGACCCTTGAAAACATGTAACAACTCCTGTGTCGTCACTTTGAACAACGCCGGGTAAGGGTTATTTTTAGCGTTTTTTCGCACTTTCGAAGAGCGAAGTCAATACTAATTATTCCTGGAATATGCTTTTTATACTAGAATACACGACGCGGTGGCCCAACTGGAAACGAAAATTGCCCAGAAAACGTTCGTGAATTACCGTGGTATTTTCCGTAATTTACTGCAACCCCTGAAATAACCACAATTTTTGTAATCTTTACCAACGTTTCACTTATTTTTCATTCTGGTATTGCTTTGAATAAATTTCAAAAAGGGAGGGTGGTGTAAAGAAACTGGAATATTTTAATTTTGTGGCCTCCAATATGCCTTTTTCGTTACCTTATACGCTGACATAATGATTGGTATATCGTAAACTGTTCTTGATTTCGTAGATTAAAAGTCTTTAAAAACTCCTTTAGTCTGATTACACTGGTCAACAAAAAAATTGTTTTTTTTTCTGTCCTAGACATGTTGTTGGGTGATCCTGGAGGTGTTTTTCGTGCTGATTCCGAATCTGGGCTCAGAATTTTTCTATCACGTTTAGTTTCCTAAGGACAACCGGATTAAATGTGGGTTCAAGGGGATTTCAGCAAATAAATCGTGAATTTAAAAAATGTGAAAAATGGGTAATTACTTAGGATTTTCTCGCATATTTAGCGCCTGGCAAGTCCCTTTTCAGTGTCCAGCAGTAATCTGCTAACATGTTGCTGAACTTTCCTTGGTACCGTTTTTCCATGTGTAAAATATCCTGGTGGAAACGCTCACCGTGTTCATCACTAACGGCGCCAAGGCTTGGTGGAAAAAAGTCCAGGTTTGAGTCGAGGAATTGAATTTTTAAAGACATATTGCAGCCCATTTTTTGGTGCGATTTAATTAGATTAGCCACCAGATCGCGATAATTTTCAGCCATGATATTTCCTAGAAAATATTCATCTACATTTTTTAATGCGTTCCACGCGCTTATTTCCGTTGAACTCAATTGCTGTTGAAATTCCGAATCCTTCAGCACTTCCCTAATCTGTGGCCCAACAAAAATTCCTTCTTTGATCTTTGCCTCACTGATTTTAGGGAAATTTTGTTTCAAATAAGTAAAACCAGCACCATTTTTGTCCATGGCTTTCACAAAATATTTAAAAAGTCCTAATTTAATATGTAAAGGTGGCAAAGAATATTTTTCGGATCGACCAAAGGCTGAAAAAGGACATTTTTGGATCCAGGAACGAGTGCTTTACGTTCTGGCCGATCTTTTTTCAAGTAATAAGATTTTTTCCGTCTCCACTATCCCACTCGCAGATGAAGCAACAATATTTCGAATAGCCAAGCTGTAAGCCTAGAAAAATTGCAATTACTTTTAAGTCGCCACAAATTTTCCTCTTATATTTTTCGTGGTGAATTTTTTCTAAAAGTAACTGCATATTCTCGTAAGATTCTTTCATGTCAGTTCCATGAGCTAACGGTATCGAGGGGAGTTCATTTCCATTATGTAAGAGAACAGCCTTTAAACTGACCTTGGAGGAATCAATGAACAAACGCCAATCATCTGTGTTGTATTCAAAATTAAGAGTGTCCATAACAGAGAGAACATCATTGCAAAAAATAAGGTTGTTTTCTTGAGAAAAAAATAATTTAAATTCGTCATGGCGAGATCGATACATTTTCGTCTTTGGATCCAGCAATATACAACCCTTTAGTCGTGATCCTAAGATTTCACTCTGCTTTTTGGACAAATTTAAATCGCGCACTAGATCATTTAAATCCTCTTGCGTTATAAAATGAGGTCCATCAGATGTACTCGGTCCGAAATTTGGGTCCTTCGAGTTTTCGAATCCTTCATTCTCACATTCTTGGTTAATTTCTGAATCTTCGCTAAGATTAGATAACATTTTCCGGTGGTTCCGGCACTGGTAAATTTTCGGAGTGAGGGACCGGTCGTATCGCTGATTCCAGGTTGTTTGGATATTTTACTGTGTGTTTTGACTTCGGTGTAGTTCCTTTAATTTTTGTTAAACAAAAATAACAGTCTGAAAAATGATCCTTAGGTTCCCGCCAAATCTCGGGGACGGCAAATTTCATATGACCTTTTCCCTCAGTCCAACCAGTGAGAAACCATGTGCTACACATCACATGAGGCGCCCATCCTTTATCCTGGTCACCCAACGGACAGTCAAAATAAAGTTTATAAAACTGTCTCAAAAAGGGAGTAATGTTCCGCATTTGAGCCTTGAAAGTAATTTCACCGCACACGTAACAAACGTCATCGGGGTAGTTCACGCACCGTCTAGGCATGATGAAAGCTAAGCCACTTCACAACGATTACAATGTAATAAGCCGCAATCTCCTGCGAGCAACCAAATTCTCAAACCGTCTTCAGAGAAAAAACAAACGTCTTCACGCGCCGACAGTTAGTCACATACTAATGTGAAGTGGCAGCTGATTCAGCATTTCTTTGAACAAAACGATAGGATAGTGCAAGTTTAAACATGTTTTGACAGGATATGTTGACTTGACTTGACTTGTGTTTAGAATTCTTTTTGCAGGAGAAAATATGATACAATTTTGAAACTTCGTACTCCTGACTGTAGGATTAGAACCTCTTTTTTGCATTAACGAGAATGGTACTAATATATGGCCATCCCACAAGAAGTTTCACAAATCAAAATTAAACCAACACAGTCGCGATTTCCGGACAACATGCGGGCGTCATTACGACAGGGAGGTTTTGGTACTGTTCTTTCTTTTTTCGGGTGCTTGCTCTTTCCAATGAATTAGGGTTCAAATCCCTGCAGAAGAGGATATTTTTCAGAGGACACCCGATCCCTACTTCACTGCCATGCGGAGGTCATTTCAAGTGCAGAGCTCAGTCTGTCGGATGTGACGTTAAACTGTGGTCTCCGGTTGCGTGTGAAATCACACGAAAAGTAGCCTGTTATCTGCGCAGGAAAGACATTAAATAGACCTAAGAATTGGAAAGTTGTACAGGATTTGGTTCTCGAGGAGATAGCGAACATATATATACATACATTCTGCACATACATACATTCTGCTTTATATATTAGATAGCATATTGTTGCATTTTCATCCGGTTCTGAGCTATGTTCAAAATTTCAAGTCTCTCGACCATCAGGAAGTTAGTTTAAAATCGATTACGAAATTTCGTTGAACCCGCCAAAGCGAGCTAATAAAAACGTGTTAAAAACCGTCGGAAAACCCTAAAGATTAAAATTTATCGTAAAAGTGAGACTCTATCACCAAAATCAACAGTATGGTACTCGCCCGGGAGGTTGAAATCCCCACCGATAATTATCACGCTTTTGTTATCTTTTGAGGTAAATGATGTTATATAATAATGAATCATTTGCACAAAACTTCTATTTTGGAATCTGATGGTCTGTGAAATGAGCTATATTTCTTAAATGCTCTCTATTCCATTGTCGTCTAGTATGTGTGCGGTACTATTCAAATCCTATCCTATAATATTAAACGACCAATCTTTGTTTGTACGCTTGATATGTTTGCTTTTTCCCCCTCCGAAACGGCTCTAACGATTTTTGTTAAATTTCTTAATACAAAGGTTTTTTGATGCGAGAAATCCAATGCGCTACGTCTCATCCTTGTAAAAAAATTGCAAAAGGCTACAAAGGCCCCAAGACCCCCAAATTGGGCCCCAATTTTACTCGGAATCTATGCAGTGGTATCCTTTTTAAATTACTTGCAATTAAGATAAATGGTTTAAATTTTCACTATCGGATGGTAGAAAGAATAGGGTAGTTAATTTTTGCAATCTATTTTCCTATACACCTCGTTTTTGTTTAAAAATTACGTTTTTAATGAAAATATTGCAAATTTTTCTCCGATTTCAACAATAGCATATTTCCTTGGCAACCTGAGCAATGGCTTTAAAAGGGAATTTCGTCCCGGTCGTTATACGCCTTATCTAATACACGAGCGAAAAGTACGGAATCTATGAGTGGGCACTCCGGGGTACAAGGGTACGAGGAATCTATTGGACCAAGTTTGACTACCGTAAAAGTTAGCTTAGAAATTACCCTAATTATGTAGGGGTTCATTAGCGAAGAATACATAAGGTATTAACACCAAAACGGGGCCATTATCACAACGAGACTGTTATGGCAACGGACTGTTATATAAACAACACTAATAATGATACCAGCGCTTTGAATGAAACAATCTTACTAACATGGAGGTATTTCTCCTCAGTTCTTCATTAAGTAAGAATTGTATTGACTTGAATATAACACTTTTATAAGGTCTTACCTCATTCTTACCTGTATATAATAACTTTTTTTAATTTCCATTGAATCGCCGAAATCAAACTATTACGCATATAACCGTGTAGTGTCTCATAATAGTAAACGAGCATATAGGCTCAAAAAATGGACCCCTAATTAACTCGGAACGAATACAGAGGTTTTTTTTTCTATTTGAAATCACTTGCAATCAAGATTAAAGGTTTAAAATTTCACCATTAGATGGTAGAAAGAATGAAGCATTTAATTCTTGCAATCGATTTTTTCTTACACTTCCTTTATCCTTATAGTTCTGCCCTTTAGTCCCGGGTTCATGAGAAAATTTCCATTACACTATTTCGTCCCGGTCTAATACTTTACATTACAACCTCATAACTTTTTTGTGCGTCGTGGACGCGGGCGTAAAGGCGTTCACGGCTATCAAATGCGGATCCAATGACGTGTCGGAAATCAAAACTTTTAAGCAGTGGTCCACTAATATTTTTTTTATTGTTTACGACCCGGGTTTCGTCACGTAATGACATCTTCAGGTACAAATATTATCCCACATGGGTATGTATACAAAATCAGGTGCACAGGAAGGCGGGGAAGGGAAGGGGGAGGAGAAGGAAAAACCGGAGGAGCGTTGGGCTGATTGGAGAAAATACCGGGCGGCGGGAAGGGGGGGGGGGAAATAGGAAGAACAAACATACTTTTTCCTTAGAAATACAATGTATACACGTACAGGTCAACGGTGATTAGCAAGAAGTACCAGGCTATTGCCCTCCCCCCCCCCTCGCCGACCTCTCCCTACATGCCCCTTACCCATTACACCATACTCCAACGGTTTTTCCTTCTCCTCCCCCTTCCCTTCCCCTCCTTCCTCTGCACCTGATTTTATATATATATACCCATGTGGGATAATATTTGTACCTGAAGATGTCATTACGTGACGAAACCCGGGTCGTAAATAATAATAAAAAATTATTAGTGTACAATTACTTAAAAGTTTTTGATTTCCGATATGGAGAGGTTCCACGAAGTGAAGCCTGAATTTCTTAGTTATACCAATGACGTGTGTTGAAGACTCTACAGTGATTATTTTTCTTCGTTCGAACATGATTAATAAAAGACGAAAGATGCCTTACCCCGCACGTGTAAAATAACAACTAACGCTTTTTTTTTGCTTTTTAACCTATTTCCTGTATTTTCAACGGAACCTTTGGGACAAGTGCTGCAAACAATCTTGGAATTCTATGCCTTGCCCGGAAAGACTCACAGGCGGAGGGATTGTCATGAGCCGAGTATTTTCTGTTTTGAAATCCGAGGATACTTTTTGGGGAAGGCATATCTCCGATCGGCCTTTCTTTTCTTTAGCTAGAGCCAACGGAAGTGAACTTTTAGGCCTGTCGATTTTGAAAAGTGCGCAATGGAACAACATTAAGTTCTTTTCACTGTCGGAAAATACGCAAGTTGGTCGAGAAGAAGAAGAAGAAGGAGATCTTGCAGATTTGTTCAATAACGCTTGGGAATGGAGATTTGTCGGTTAATGCGTTAGAAGAGATGGAAATTCCAGAAGATATTATCTCCAGTGGAAATTAAATTGAAGAAGTTTTTGTTTATTGTCTTGCCAACAATATTAACGAAGAAATGAAATATCGATGAATAGGATCGCATCTTTTGATCTGATCTCTCGAATTGGGCGTGTGACTATGCAAACATTTCCTCGATAACTACCGAACCTATTCCCCTTGAGAGTGGATATCTTTGTGGTATGAGGAATCCATTGGGACAAGTTTTATTCTCGTAAAATCGCTCTGTTGGCTTAGAAATCACTTAGAGTTTCAATGGCGACGAACATTTTCGGTATTATCGTGAAAACGAAACTATTATTACAGAGAGAATATTATGACCACGGACTGTTGTGAAAACACTTCTGAAAATGAAACCAGCGTTTAGCACGACTGGTGTCCCAACACCCCCTGCCTCACCCCCATGCGGCAGCTTGCATGGTAGTATTCATATCAAGAAAGTGTCATACTGACGAGGAGGTTAATCTCTCACACTGTAAATTGAGCTGTATTTTGTATATATCTACGCATGCGCTATGTAATTATTTTATCAAAACTGGATATCCGATCAGCCCGAATGTTGGCATTTTACGGTTTTGCGGTACGGTATTTCGATAGGGATAGATTCCATCACCCAAAAAATCTGTCTCATGCAGAAATGAGAGCCCAACTTCCCATGAGAAGCGCATTGACAGAGACATCGATTTCATTTGTTTGCCTCCGCATTTATTTTTATGTTCGTTTATTTTGCTTCTTCAGATGATCTGTGCAAGACCCCTGAATGGACGCGACCATCATATTAGCGAACATTCGCAGTTAAATAATCGTTCTGTTACTGTTTTTTTTTTGAGCAAACCTATGTCGGCTATATTAATGAGATTTGGTAAATTTATGATGAAATAAATTTTTTTAAATATATTACATAATATAGATTTCCATATTATTCAAAAGAAAATGATACATATTGTCTACCGAGCAAAGCTCGGTTCCAAGGTACTATGATTTAACTGCCGTGAATACTCCGCCGCCATTCCTATCTGGTTGGATAACGCCTATAGATTTTCTATCCTGTCGGCAAAACTTCGCTATCGCTAATATCTTCTGCAAGCCAGCTCTCTGTTCCGATTACTATATCTGCGTTTTCAAATATATACTCAACTTCGGTACGTTTGTTCTTTACGCTCCGGAAATTCACTATTATTAGAAATGAAGAGGACATCCAGTCTTTAGCTGAGGATTTAGATGCGATTGATGATTGGTGTGATAGATGGCAACTAGAATTAAATTTGAAGAAATGCGCGATTATGAATTTTTGGAAAAATAATGGCTTTCCCCGGAATAATTATTGCATCAAAAAAAAACAAAATATGTAACGTAGATTCAATTAAATATTTAGGCGTCACCATCACTGAAGACATGTCATGGGGGAAACACATCGGGGAAATAACTAGTGTAGCAAACCGTAGATTAGGATTCGTAAAAAGGGTTCTAGGCAAATGCGATGAGAGAGTACGAGAAAGAAGCTATTTTACACTTGTAAGGCCTCATTTAGAATATGCCGCTAGTATATGGGATCCGTACGAGGAAGGTATGATAAAAGAATTAGAGCGCGTGCAAAGGAGATCCGCTAGGTTTGTCAAAGTCCGTTATGATAATTGTATAAGTGTTACGAGTTTAATAGAAGAACTAGGATGGGAATTACTATCAGAACGCAGGTTAAAATTTAGGTTAAACCTTTTAAGTAAATTCGAAACCGATTTGTTCACAGATGACGTTAGATATATATTGAGAACCCCTGCGTATTATGCTAGGTTTTATCATATTAACAAGATTAGAGAGATAGATTGTCGTACCGATAGATTTAAAATGTCATTTTTCCCGCGTACCATAAGAGAGAACAATAGGCAGCGTAGCAAAGGGATAGGTAGGTGAAATATAGTTAGAGTAGTCTGTATTGCATGATGCATGTAATAACAACCAATAATCCCTTTCTTATTACGTAGATACTAACCATCTAGCTCCATGTGACCATATTATCGAGCATGTCTCCATTAAATATCCTAGTTGCATGTCAATAGTGCATGTTTGGTGATCTTCACCCCCTGCCACACACCCTTGTGGTGGCTCGCAGGATATCACGTAGACGTAGACGTAGATGTATTACTAAATTTATATCGCATTTAGGTTGATGAATGTCGGTTCGAGGTATTCAAACATTTGTGTGTGCAATCTTTTTGATGTTCTCTGAAACTCCTGAGAAACGTGTTTTTCTTTGAAGTTTCGCAGCTATCTTGAGAGCGCGTGTTGAAATTGTTTTTGCTATGGAAGTATCATTTATTTATTAGTGCTTCCCCTAAGTTTTTTCGGCATTGAAGGCCTACGTTGCACGGATTTACTCGGAGGCTGTTATCGAGTCTATACTTTTGAATCCCACTGATTGACCCTCTCTCTAGCCTTAAAAAATACTTACAATTCTCAAAAATCCTGTGAGCCACCCGTTCTGACGCCTGGGCGGAGTAATGCACCCCAGAGCGGTTGAGGGGAGCCCGGCACGATCCGAGCACCGGTCGAAGATCGACGAATCCTGCTCCTATGCCCACACAGAATTCCCACAGCCTCCTGTTCAGGCCGTCAATTCTGATCCAAACACGGTGACCGCGGTCGGTCCGCGGAACAACACTACAAATGGTCAGCCGCAAATCGACCCTAGATGCCCTCCGGACGCGTTCCACCTCCGAGTTTAAATCCCTGAAGGAATTCATAATCTCATCAGCTCCACGCTCGGACGCATCATTGGTGCCGACATCTACGTTATACCCTGCGAGCCACCACGAGGGTGTGTGGCAGGGGGTGAAGATCACCAAACATGCACTATTGCCATGCAAGTAGGATATTTAACGGAGACATGCTAGATAACAGGGTCACATATTTATATCGACACGTTTTGTCGAGCAGGACAAAACGTGTCGAGCAGGACACGTTTTGGAATGACATGTTCGACCTTTCTGTACCGGTTGAATCACAGCTCAAAATTAAATCATTTCAAATGTAATTGGATTCAAAGGTTTTGCATCATTGAAACAATAATGGACTTGGATTTAAAATTTATTTTCTTTGGTGATTTTGGAACTGTAGCTTAATGATTTCGTTCTATATTTTATTAAATTTTTATTGCGCCCTATACTTAAGGTTTCCGGCAGGAAAATGGTGATCATTTATGTTCAATTCATTGCGTTTGCATTTGAACCACCGCATTACCTCACTTGTACCAGAGTGGTGGCGCGACAATCGACGTCGTTTTGTCAATCGTTTTGTTTACGGGCGGAACTCTAAGCAAGACTTTTAGGCAATCAGTTAACAATCAATATATACTATTCATGGTTATAGTAATGTTGGAAAATGAAGCTTCAAGACGTTGCCATGGTATCTCTGACATTAGTCGTTCATGTATTGTTGTTGTTATATTTATATAGCTATAAAATTGTTAATTGTTGCTGACGTGAGAAACCTTAAATTATCCTATGTTTCCAATGGGCATTCATCCTGAAGTAACTCTGCTGAGTGACAAGGAAGGAGGAACCTCCTGGGTTGGAGTGCATTGTTCCTTGAACGACTGATTGTCGGGCTTTGTGATGATTGACACATTGCTCTTATTTCAATAACATGCCACTAATTGCTAATCGCCGAAGAGTTTCGGCGCATTTCGGCCGATTATATCGTCTTTTATTTAATTAATATTGTCCTTTGATGTATCAAGTTTATTTAAACGCAATGCACCGTGAGCTCTTAGTTCATGTAATATTCTAATACCTTTTGAATTGGTATTGCTGTAAGCCAAGGAGACGTAAGGAATTTGGAAGGCCATTTAAATTAAAAAACGATCACGATTGATTCAAAGAATTTCTCTTCAAGCAGTCACATCACCACTGGCTAAGATTGGGTTAAAGAACTGCCCAAAAAAGGTACATATCTTTATTTCCATCTGCAATGTTTGGTATCAGTAGGTGTTCGGACGTCTAACTTGTCCATAACGATTTTTTCTCAGCCTTATCGGGGGGGGTGGGTCCAGGTCCAGACCCCTCGCTTCGTAGCGACGGATTATCGAATATTTCGCTACTCACCGACGATTTTACCGACAAAAATCGTTAATAATGAGTAAGAGATTATCCATTTTCGCACAGACGTCGTTAAGGAAAATAGCGATCCGAAAACTGTCGTTGAGATGCCTTAAAGAGTTGCAGAATCTGGAGGCTGGAGCGGATTACCGTCGTTAACCAAGGTACCACCGCCGTATATGATATTCTCCATCCGCAATCATCGCAAGATTAATGCGTAATCCCGAGGTCATTATTTCTCATAGCAAATGGTATTGAATATTTTCACTGTGGTTTGGGGAATAATTAGACAACATCTCTGCCAGTTTGAGGGTCTAATTGCACTCCCTTGCGAGATAGGCCTAAAAAGTAGCTGAGAGTACCTTTATGGGGCCAATGCATATTTTAAAAAACACACAATTAAGTCCCACGAACTTAACTTCACTGCTAATACAGTTAATGAAAGGCTTATACGTTTAAAGCCGAGGAAAACTTGGAGACTACCCGCTAGGCTTAGACTCCTTTTTTAAAATCCGTTCACATGGACGTCTTCTGTATTTTTCTGAGTCCAATACATTCGACCCCGCTAGCCGCCATTGGAGGCATGGGACATTGGAGGCTTGAGTCGTGGGGACACTGAAGGGGGAATTGGGTGGAAGAGGAAGTGGATTGTTTATTGTTTTGTGTTCTTTATGCTAGTGTCCCGCCCGTTTGCTCTAATCACTCATTGCGCGTGGAAGGAAAGAGATTTTTAAACGTCAGCTCAGCACCGAATATCACACTCATTTTATCGCCTCTAATAACTCTAGGTATATAAAACTCGAGGTCAAAATAACATCCTCTTCCGTCTTCGCATTGACACGAGCATCGTTTCCGAATGCGCTAATCATCACCATACTCGTGAAATAAAAAAAACAAAATGTCCGACGCGTGCGGTGGAGAACTGACGCGATTTTCTCCAAACAGCGCAGTTATTGTTATCACAACCCGCGCATCGCCCCCTTTGTTCAGACTTAGATAGTGAAACGGTAACGAGAAATA